>CABHPR010140248.1:0-13704 GCA_902168415.1 Peromyscus melanophrys | reverse complement strand
GTGGGCCTTGAGTCAAATCACACATTGGTTGGCCACTCCCATAAGCTTTGGTCCACCATCACCCTAGATTTATTTTGCAGGCAGGGACAGCACTGTAGAGCAAAGGGTTTATGGCTGAGTTGGTGTCTATATTTTTTTGGTAGTTGAATGTGGTGACATATTGTCTACCCTAATAAAATTTGCCTGAAGATCAGAGGACAGAGCAAGTTACTAGATTAAACATAGAGGCCAGGCAGTGGTGGCACACACCTTTAATCCTAGCACTCAGGAGGCAGAGACCCATCTGGATCTCTGTGAGTTCAAAGCCACCCTGGACTACATGAGATTGACTCAGTCTAGGAGAGAAACAGAGCCAGGCAGTGGTGGCACACACCTTTAATCCCAGCACTTGGGATTTTATGCCTTTGCTCCCAGTACTTGGGAGACACACACACCTTAATCCCAGCACTAAGAAGGAAGTAATATGGCTGGACAGAGAAAGGTATATAAGGCATGAGGAGACAGGAACTAGAAGCTTTTTTGGCTGAAGCCCTTTTCTGCTGAGGCTTTTTCAACTGGATCCCTTTTTGACTAAAGGCTTTTTCAGGCTGAGGAGTCCTAGAGGTGAGACTTGGCAGTGGCTTGTTCCTCTGTCTCTCTGTACTTTCAGCATTTACCCCAATCTGGCTCCGGGTTTTTTATTAAAAGACCATTTAACAATTCATGTTACATCTGAAGAATACCTTCCTGTACCAAAGACACTAGAATGTATGCATGGGTGAAGGATCTATATGGGCTCCAGCTCGACCTCTCTGTGTGCAATGAGTTGTGAGGGTGTTGTCTTCAGCAATGAGGCCTTGCTGTCAGTTTGTGGAGAACAGCCTATTACCTTGGCAACTACCTGAGTTCTCTGGGGATTTCCATGAGGATCCCTTTGGCCGACAACTCAAGTGGATGTAATCCAGTCCCTGTACTCAAAGTTTTGCTTGGTGACAAGAGATGGTCAGCTGGGTCTCCATCTCCACCATTATTTGGAGACATCACTAAGACTGCCTTCATATATTTTAGGAAGTTTCATTGCACTAGGTTTCCATAACACCCCTCAAATGCCCATCAATTCTAGCTGTCTGTACCTGCATTCTCTATCTAAAACTCCCTCTTCATTCCCTCTCCCCACCTGATACTCCTGTTCTTCCCTCCTCTCTCCCCCACTACAGCCATAAAATCTATTCTATTTACCCCTCCCAGGGAGATCCATGTGTCTCCCCTAGTCCCTTCCTCTCTGTCTAACCTCTCAGGGTCTACTGAAAGCAGCTTGGTTATCATTTGCTTAATGGCCAATATCCACACATAAGCAAATACACACCATATTTATCTCTCTGGGTCTGGGTTACCTCACTCACAATGATTTTCTAGTTCCATACATTTGCCTGCAAATTTTGTGATGTCATTTTCTTAACAGCTGAGTAATACTCCATTGTGTAAATGTACCACATTTCTTTATCCATTCTTCTATTGAGGGGCATCCAAGGTTTTCCAATTTCTGGCTATTAAGAATAGAGCAGCAATGAATATGGTTGAGCAAATGTCCCGGTGTTAGGATGAAGTGTCACCTGGGTAGATGCCCAAGAGTGGTACAGCTGGATCTTGAGGTGGATTGATTCCCATCTTTTTGAGGAAACACCACACTGATTTCCATAGTGGCTGCGCAAGTTTACACTCCCGCCAGCTGAGTGTTCCACTTATCCACAACCTTGCCAGCAGGAGCTGTCATTTACTTGCCATTGAATGTGTTATTAATCCTAGCCACTCTGTCGGGTATAACAAGAAATCTCAAAGTAGTTTTGATTTGCATGTCCCTGGTGGCTGAGAATGTTGAACATTTGCAAGTGTTTCTCAGCCGTTTGAGTTTCCCCATTGAGAATTCTGTTTATATTTGTACCCCATTTTTAATTGAATTATTTGTTTTTTTGATATCTAGTTTCTTGAGTTCTTTACATCTTTTGTACATTAGTCTTCTATTGAGTAGGAGGGGATGGAGGTGGTATGGGGGGAGAGGAAGAGAGGGAGAAGGGGAAGGGGGAACAGGGGTTGGTATATAAAATGAAAAAATTTTTAATAAAATTAAAAAAATCTTTTCCCATTCTGTAGGCTGCTGTTTTGTCTGAATGATGGTGCCCTTTGCCATGCAGAAGTTTTTCGGTTTCATAAGGTCCCATTTATTAATTGTGATCTTAGTGCCTGCTCTGACAGTGTTCTGTTCAAAAAGTCTTTTCCTGTGTCAATGAGTTCAAGGCTTTTCTCTAATTTCTATTCTAATGGGTTCAGTGTATCTGGTGTTATGTTGAAATCTTTGATCCATTTGAAGCTGAATTTTGTGCAGGGTGATATGTATGGACATATTTGGATTCTTCTACATGCAGCCATCCAGTTCAACTAGCACAATTTGTCCTTTTTTCCCAGTGTGTATTTCTGGCATCTTTATCAAAAATTAGATGTCCATAGATATGTAGACTTATGTCTAGGTCTTCACTTCTATTCCTCTGATCAACATATCTGTTATTATGTCAATACCATGCTGTTTTTATTAATATAGCTTTGTAGTACTTCAGATACTATATTGAATAGGTATGGAGAGAGTGGACAAAGTTGTCTTGTTCCTGATTTTAGGGCAATTGCTTTGAGTTTTCTCCTTTTAAATTGGTTGACTATGAGTTTGTTGTAAACTGTCTTTATTATTATCCCTAATCTCCCCAGCACTTTTATTATGAAGGCATTTTGGATTTCGTCAAAGGACATTTCTACATCTAATGAAATGATCATGTGATTTTTGTCTTTCAGTTTGTTTATATGATGGATTACATTTATTGATTTTCATGTTTAAACCATCCCTGTATCTCTAGGATGAAGTCTATTTGATCATAATGAATGACCTGTTCTTGAGTTAAGTTTGGAAGCATTTTATTGATGATTTTTTTGTAACTATGTTCAAAAGGGATATTGGTTGTAATTCTCATTCTCTGTTGGGTCTTTATGTGGTTTTGGTATCAGGGCAACTGTGGCTTCATAAAATGAACTTGGCATGTTCCTTCTGTTTCTATTTTGGGGAATTATTTTGAGGAATATTGGCAGTAGCTCTTCTTTGAAAGTCTAGTAGAATTATGTGCTAAAACCATCTGGCCCTGGCCTTTTTTTGGTTGGAAGACTTTCAATGACTGTTTCTATTTCACCAGGGTTTATGGGTCCATTTAAATCCAGGTCAAAGGCCCAGAACATATTTCCATCAAAATCATAGAAGAAAATTTCTCTAACCTAAAGAAGGAGATGCTTGGTCCAGGAAGCATACAGAACACCAAATAGCTTGGACAAGAAAAAAAAATCCCCTTGGCACATAATAATAAAAACATTAAAGATACAGAACAAAACAATAATATTAGAAGCTGCAAGGAAAAAAGACCAAGTAACATATAAAGGCAGCTTTATTAGAATTACTCCAGACTTCTCAGTGGAGGCTCTAGAAGCGAGAAGAGTCTGGAGAGATATGCTGCAGAAGCAACACTACAGATGACCTCCTAGGCTAATATACCCAGCAAAACTTTCCATCATCTTAGATGGAGAAAATATGACATTCCATGACAAAACCAAGTTTAAGCAATATCTATCTACAAATCTAGCCCTGTAGAAGGTGCTAGGGGGAATACACCAACCTAAAGAAGTTAATTACAACTATGAAAACACAGGTAATAAATAATCTCAGACCAGCAAAATCCAAAGAAGATAAACATGCAATCACATTCACACACATACACACACACACACACACCACCACCACCACCACCACCACCACCACCACCACCAGCAGCAGCAGCAGCAGCAGCAGCAGCAGCAGCAGCAGCAGCAGCAACAACAACAATAACAAAATAACAGAAATAAACAACCATTGATTACTAGTATCTGTCAACATCAATGATGTCAGTTCCCCAATAAAAAAGACACAGCCTAACAGAATGGATGTGAAAACAGGGTCCATCCTTCTGTTGCATCCAAGAAACACATTTCAACATCTTAGACATTACCTCTGAATAGAGGGTTGGAAAAAGATATTCTAAGCAAATGAACCTAAGAAGCAAGCTAGTGCAGACATTTTAATAGCTAACAAAATAGACTTCTAATGCAAACTAAATCATAATATAAAGGAAAATGTGGGGAATCATAGAGTTGGCCTGGTCTAGCTGCCTTGAGAACATGCATCATAGGTTTTTCAGGTTAAGGTCCCTAGATTCAGGGGTACTGTGTGCCTTTCAGTTCCTGAGAAACCACCTTGTCTTTATCTGTGTTCCCTAGAAGTCAGTGAAGCCTATACAGGCTTGCCAGGAAAATTATTTTAAACATTAAGATTGTGTTCCTTGTATAGCTTACAAGTCATTGTAACCTGGCAACTACCATTGTATTGATCCAGACAACCGCCATTGTATTCTGTTTCTGACAAGGATATAAGAAGTCTGATTGCTTGGAATAAACTTGTCACAGTCTAAGTCTTGGTATGACCTCCATCATGGCCTGATTAAGATTCATTTCTCATAGGCCATATCATGTGACCTTGGTCCTGTAATTAAGCATGGGTACTTACAGGGAAAAACACTACCTACTACTCGAAGGGAAAAAATCCACCAAAATGACAGTTTTTAATTTATCAAGCACCATATACCCTTGGTGCGTGACCTTCACTGGAGGAAGGTCCACCCACCAGGATCTGCACTCTTACCGAGAGCTCCCCCTCCCCTCCTAGTGACTGTCAGCTGCCTACATTCAGGCATGGTGGAAAAACTAGGCAGACTGATGGGAAAGGGTTGAGATGATCAAAATACATTGTACAAAATTCTCAAAGAACTCAATAAAAAGGAAAAATGTAAATAAAGGCACTGGCTCTCAAACAATATTGCCTTTATATAGTAAATAAAAATATAAGAATTAGTACATGACTGCCTACATGGGAACAAAATAAATTCTTAGGCTGCCAAAGAATTGTGGATGGGGAATAAGAGAAGTTTGTCTTATGGATCAATTTTCTAATGTGAGAAAAACTACTAGACTCTATGAAAAATTTATTTTAAATTGTGTAAAATAAGTGTCTAGTATGAATAATTAATAAAATATTTCTAAAATAAAATTGGGTGAAGAGGGAGGCTACTCGGAGAAAGATTATCATGCCCACTTGGTCCACACTAGGTTAGTTGAAATGCCTGATCATGGGCCTAATGTTTAACAAAAATGGAATAGTCTGCTTGTAGAATATTGCAGGTATTGAAAGGTCAAGAATATGGGGATTAACAGGATAGAATATTTACAGATATGTAAAGATTGAGAATATGGGAAGAAATGAAAAAACTGCCAAACAGAAATGTGTAAAAACATGAACAGATCCAGGCAGAGTAGTACACGCCTTTAATATCAAGACTTGATTTAAGAGCAGAGGCAGGCAGAGCTCTGTAAGTTGAAGGCTAGCCTGGTGTATTTAGTGAGTTCCAGGCCAGCTAGTGCTACGGCGAGACTCTGTCTCAAAATAGAAGAGGAACAATCTTCAATCGCACCTATATTTCCAGTTCTCTCTACAAATAATATTTCCATCTATACTGTCCATTTAATTTTTGACATAAGACATGAGTTGTTTAAAGCATTGTCTTCAAGTTATAGTATCTGGAATATTAATCACTCTACATGAAATCACTGTATTTTTCTTTATATAACTGAGTCTCTCACTGTAGCCAAGGCTAGCTTTCAACTTACAATCCTCCTGCCTCCAACTGTGGAGTCATCACATTATTTAGGCATCAGGCATGTACCACCAGGCTTTTGTTACTATAGGCTTCAACTACAGGTCACTGGGTCCATTTGTCACAGGGCTCATAATGTTTTTGATAACTGTGTTAGCTCTATGGGAGATGAAGCAAAATTGCATGTATAGCTTCAGAGCCTGTTCCAGCCTGTGTCAGTGAGGACGATGCTGAACTTTCAGGCTCCTTATGGAACAGAGCCAGCCACAGCTATATTCCATCTGTCCGTGGTCACCTTGGCTTTCCAGCTCTGACTGGACTTTTACATTCCATCTAATTTCTCTTATGATTTACTTTCAAATTTTACTCACAGCTAAAACCCTGAAACTGGGAGTTTGAAAATACTGGGGAAAAGATTCAACACTAACTGAGAAAAAGAGCTACATGGGAAGACTGACCCAGGGAGAGGCTGACTGTCATGCACTGTAGAGGGAGAACCCTCCTATGACAGGGAATTCACAGGAGGCCCACAGCCCAGAAGAGAGGCATCATGGTGATGAAATTGGTCTGAATTAAATCCAAGGAGTAAAGTGAGAAAAGTTAGGGTTGTCTATTTGGTGCAAACTTTCTGGTCTCTCTCCCAGATGTGGCAAGGGAGCTCAGATGAAGTTTGCACTCAGCCCTCCCCAAATGGCTGTTATCCAGGAGAGGGTAAGTAAGGTGGCAAGACAGGTATGGTGCCCCACTGGGATGCCACATTTCTATGCTCCCCAGTGACAACCTGTCACCTTCAACAGAAGCTAAAATTATATGCCACACAGATGCATTAAAAAAAAAAAACCTCCACCTAAGCCTGTGCAGGATATACTCAGGCAGAGTTGCCCTCCCTGCCCTGCAGCCCTGCTGCCTCGTCCATCTAGGTAAGTGCTCAGCACCCAAGTGCAGAATCAGAAGGTGGTCGGGTCCCAGGCAGGCTGTGGGAAGAGGAGCAGTGGAGCTCAGGGAGGTTTTCAGCATCTGCAGAGGAGACGCTGAGCTCTGACAGCCCCTCGGCACAGGGACTGTGTGCTGCATGGCAAAAAGGATGTTTTATTTTTAGGATATCTATTTCCTTAGTTTAGAGTCTCTCAAGATTAATTTAGGATCCACATTTATTCCTACGAACTAAATAACTCACAATGGAAAAGTTGGATAAGTTGTCAAGTTACAAACATTTTACTGATTTATCTATTCCTAAGACAAACTATCAGAGAACTGAAAAGTGGGAATTCTCATTTTAATTAAATGGCCTCAGTCATGCAATTATCCCTTCGGCACATGCAGCAGAACTATTTTGGTGTAAGAACTTCTGAGTTTGAGTTATCAAAGCTTTAAAATCTCTGTAAGGAATGGAGGCTGCAGATTCTAAACCACATCCCACAGAAGACTACCTCACAGGACTGCAGGGTGCCTGCTAGTGTTTGCTCATGGTCACTATTCATTCCAACTCAATATCAGAAATCACGAATTTGTGGTGTTGGCCCTTAACCTCTGGCAGCCTGGTAGAACTGTCACTAGTGGCCATGGTGATGAGGTTGCCAGGACAATCATTATTAAATTACAGTAGAAGCAGTGGCAGGTTCCCTTCCTGACACATTGAGACCCAGGAATAGGAGTCTCTGGGAAGAGTGGTTGCATGTTTTATCTTTTCTCTATGTTCTTCCCATGCACTGTATGTGATTTTTTATAGTGGAGAAACCTGAATCTCATTTTCTTTTGGTAAATTTTTGAAAAATGGAACCTCATCCTGTTCTGTTGCCTCTACCTGGTTTTCAGGTTTCTCCCAAACCTCATCTTTTCATGAACTTATATGAAGAGACAGACAGGAACGGAATCCCTTCTTTTGTCCCTGAGATAATGAACACTCTGGTAGGGAGGTCACAGCCCCTTAGCAGCAAAGTCGAGCCTCTCAGGTGGTGAGGGACACAGGATGTGCTGCAGCACTGTGCGGGATCCAGTGTTGGTGGCTGGAGTCTGTACCATGCTGCTCCTCTGGGGCATCTACTCCTGACATTTCTGGAGGTTGATTTGGAAACACCGGGTGACAATCATGCTGTCAGTCTGAACCCAGAGACTCAGCTTCAAAGGTTTCAAAATTTAAAAATACAATTCTCAGTCTTTCAGACACAACTGCCATTCCTTAGCCCACAGGCTCTTTGTGATTTGCCCATCATGTTCCCACAATTCATTTATCTTTGGCATCTCTGGAAACAGCTCTGGTCATGGCTTTCCCCTCCCTGGTGTGCCAGCCATTTCTTCCCAGTGTCTTCCTAGTTTTAAAGTTAGGGTTTTGCCAAAGGTAAACATCCCGACTGAGTAAGCTCATCCTCAGTCACTTGCATGGAGCAGGACCAGTGTCACCTACCAAACCTCTCTCTTTGCTGAGCCTGTGGTTGTGGGTTGTCCATGGTTTGAGTAAGTGTGGGATGACACAGAGTCTAAGGTCATGGCTTCCTTGAGTCAGACAGACAGGGGGTTTCAGTTCCTCTGTCCTGAGCAGCTGCAGCCTTCACAATTGGCTTTAACTGAGGAATGCTTCAACTCCTTTGTCATTTCTTGCTCCGTGCATGTTTTCTTTTCCTAATCTTCCAAATGTCTTCCCTTCCTCTTCTCCAATACAGCCTCTTCTAATGGGAGCTATTCCAGAATCTGTGACCTTTCCTGGTGCTATGTACAGATTGTCATGTCTCTGGAAAGCAGCCTGTTTTGTTACATTGTGTAAAATCAACCACAGTGCATGATACGACAGGCTATCCCAGGCTATCCCAGGCTGTCACAGCCCACTTTCTCCTGCCCACTGTTAGATGAGTGTCCTTTAGCCCATTCTGAGAGTGTCGGTCTTGTCTCCTGGTATCTTAACGATGCTCAGCTAGGAAGGTGTGAGCTGTCGAGGTTCAGCTGGGAGAGGACAAGCTAGAGGATGCATTGTGGCTTGAAATTGAGAAGGTTTCATACTCAACAGAATGTTTTCGGTAGAAATTATACAACGTTCTAGAATCCATGTGCATTACTGTTTATTATCATATAAAATTTAGATATATTTGTATGGTGCATGTAATTTGGGGGTAGCGGGAAGATTCCAGAAATGCTGTCTCTGTCTCTCTTGGCAAGCTGGGGTTCATGATGACAAGAAGTCATGTCACTGTAAATTTTCTCCTTTGCTACTATGGAATTACACTTTCAGAAAACAATGCTTTCCAGTGGTTTCAAAGCAGGGAATTCTGAAGCCATGATGTTGAGGACATCACTGAGGGTTCATGGCCTCTGCGCCTGCTTGACTTTCCTAAGTGCTTTATGTTTGCAGAGCTGCAGTTTCTGAAGTGATGCTGAAAACAGCCCATGCTCTGCTCTACTGAGGTCACACACACAGCCTGGGCAGTCTCACAATGTGATGTGTTCATAAAGACCTAGTTCCCTTTCTTTTTTTTTCTGGCTAGTTCAGGGAATTAAGGGAAAATGAACATTTCTAGAAACGACAAGAGAGAACATATTCTAGAATTATTTTACTTCTTAGTTAGCCACTGCTAATATGCATATGATGGAAACCACTATTTCAAATTCTACAGGTGTGTGTTTTCTTCCATGAAGTAAGTGTATAAAACACGGACCTGCTACTAGGTGGACACAGATCACAAAATGCCATTCAGAGCATGTGCTCCCGATGACATCTGTCCCATAAAGCTTGGAGACAATGGAGCTCTTTTACTCTCTCCTTTGTTTACCCGGGTTATCACCATACAACTCAAATGCTTGAGTTGTTCAAAGTGGAGAAAACTGGCATTTTACCTGATTACTGGAAAACAACACTGCCTCTTCCTCTTCATCCCCTCCCTCTTTACTGTGTTCTCATTTTTGTGACTGGGATTTGAAAAACAAACTCATAAACTTTATAAAGAATTTCACAATTCAATGGGAATAATTAAGCACCACTTATTTAATCAACATTCTGTTACTATGTAGAATACATGGTCCATAACCTTAATAACCCTTTCTAACAATGCTATAGAATTTTTATTTCAGAAAATCTGCTATATTAAATGTTTTCACCAACTATTTGCTCTAAGTCTAAATCCTTAAAAGGTATCCTGTACCTGTGAATTTTATCCCTTTTGCCCCTCCTTATTATCTTCCATTACATGTTACATGGTCCCAATAAGTTTAAAACTGTTTCAACCTACACCTTTGACTTTCAGTGATAAATTTTTACTATGTAACAGGAATTTGTATTCAACATTATATGCCCCATATGCATGGTGTATGTGCTTGCTAGTTTTATGTCAACTTGACACAAGTTACAATTATTGTAGAACAAAGACCCTCAATTGTGGAAATGCCCCCTCCAGACTTGCCTGTGGACAAGCACCTAGTACATTTTCTTGATTGATAACTGATTTGAAATGGGAGGGTTCATCTCACTATGGAGAGTGTCACCACTGGGCTGGTGGTCTTAGATGTTATAAGAAGGTAGGTGGAACAAGCTATAAGGAACAAGCTGGTAAACAACGCTACTCCATGGCCTCTCCATCAGTTTCTGCCTCCAGGTCCCTGTTTTGAGTTCTTTCTCCTGTTGTGGAATATCAGGTATGTATGTTTCCTTTAAAAGTTTATACATTTTCAGAGCAAGGGCACCAGACACCTATAAAAACAATGGCCCAGATGATCTAGGATCCAAAACAGCCTCAAAGATCCTGACTTAGATGGACCAGCCTCACAAAATTCCCCAGTCAGGACTGACAATCATTCTAAATTTGCTCAGCATAAGACTACCAGCACTCCCAATTAGCAGGGAGTAGTCTAGTGAACTATGCCCAAATTCCCAAAATATTGTTTATGAATGTTTGTTTTCATTTAAGAGAGCTAGTTATAAATTTTTATTGGTCATAGTCAATCTCTTTCTAAAAGAGGAAGGGGGGAATATGATATAGCAATGATGGGAAATAAGGGTATATTTTATGATAGAAAAAGGGTAGATTGTTGAATCTACTTTAATCCATAAACAACTGTTAATCTCAAAATATTTTGTATTGTTATGGATTTTAGTTTATTATTACAAACTTAAAGTCATTTTGGTATACTGTATGTATATTTCTACTCTTGTTTAAGGTATTTTGTTTATGCAGTTCATTTAAAATGTAATGTATAATTTAAAAATACATATTAATAGTCAGTCATCTATAATAGCAATCTTATAGTCATGTTAGTTAGGTTTTCTAGATAGGTAATCTTCAAACACTTCAAAGACCTACAGAATATGGCATTTAAAATGCTTTAAGAACTTAGACTTTTCTTGACAGTTAGACACATATGGTCCAATTACTTCAAAGATGATGATGGGCACTGAAGAAAATCCATATGGAGTTTTTTTTCTTTATAGCAAAAGTTAGCCACGTGGGCAAAGAAAATACTCTTGTCTCAATTGCTGACAGTTACTGTCCAAACTGGACCAGCAGGACATAAAATAGGAGACTGCTGAACTTTGCCAAGACAAGGTAGGACAGTCCTTCAGAGTTCCCTGCTTCATAAGGAAAGTCTGTCAGACATGTAAGGCCTATAGGACAGAGTTGGATGCCCCAATGTTGCAGAAGAACCTTGAGTGACTGTCCAGGAAGCTTGAGGTCCCTGTCATGAGGTAGCATTTCATCCTTCTGGGTCTTTGAAGGAGTTGAAGACTATATAATTATAGTTTTCTTTACTTAAAATAAAAGATAAATTAGATACAAAACTTTAGACTCATCAAGAAAAAATAGATAATTAAGTATTTACTCTAATTTTGCCAAATGCAAATGGATTAGATAGTGTTACTATAATTCTTACTTAATAGATGTTTTTGTTGTATATAATCTTACTATGTTAAAGTTAAAACCTTCCTTTTTATAAGACAAAAGGGGGAAATCCTGTGGGATAACCCTATTGTACATTGTAAAGATTTATCACTCAAATAGGTTTAATAAAATTCTGGTTGACTGGTAGCTGGTGGGAAATTAGGCAGGAAAGCCAAACTGAGAATGATGGGAAAATGGAGGGTGGAGTCAGAGAGGTGCCAGCCAGATGCAGAGGAAGTAAGATGAGAATGTGGTACTGAGTAAAGGTGTCAGGCCATTAGAGGCTAAACACCGATAAGAAGGATGGGTTAATTTAAGTGTAAGAGCTGGCAAGTAATAAGGCTGAGCATTTATAAGTAATATTAAGCCTCTGAGTCAATTATTTGGATAGCAGCTCTTGGGTATTTGGGACTTGCTGGCAGGACAGAATTACATTCTCCAACTCTCCTGGAGGATGAACTACAAGCTGCATGGTGAAATGATCCCTCTCCTTGCCAACTAACTTCTTGTCATGGTATTTTCTCACAGCAGCAGACAGAAATCCTAATAAAGATAGAAATTGGTACTAGGTTGTGAGGTGTTACTTTGATAGACATGACCATGTGTTTTTGGAAGATTGTGGAAGGACTTTGAAACTTTGGGCTGGAAAATCAGTAGAATACTGATATCTTAGTGGGTTATTTGTATCATCTTAAAATATAATGCTAAGAGAGTACAGATGACAGGGGCTTGACTTATGAAGTTCTAGAGAGAAATTTGAGAGTTCCTATGAGGGTCATTCATATTTTGAATTAAAAACCACTAAAGTGAAACCTTTGCCTTGCTTGAACAATTAAATCACTGATAAGCATTTTTCTCTGGTTCAGCACACAGACACTGTGGTCCAGGTATTGCTGAGGCTGCATCTAACACTGGTAGCCGAAGCTGGTAGTGTTAAGAGTCTCTTAGGTGGTAATGGTTTTGAATGCATGAAGGGATCATGGAGTGAAATGGTGGATTGGCACCACGTGGCAGGGTTAGTGTCCCTTCAGAGAGCAAGGAGAGACTACTGATGAATGTTCAGTCCAGTTGGAGATGCCAGTATCATGGGACAACTACCAAGGACAGCAGCTGCTGTGCAGTGAAGCCAGTTTGAGCAGAGAAGACAGCTGTGTGTGCTATGATAGCTTTCCAAACACTTCGGAGGAGCCAGAAGACTGTAACTGAGTCACAGAAGTCTGACACTGAGGCTCACAAGGTTGGACTTTGTTGAATTTGATTTTCACTGTGCCCTGGCTCTTCCCTTTTAGGATTCGAAAACATTTAAATCATTTTTTTTATTTTACAGGAGTACATAGTTAAAAGAATTCAGACTTTTAAAGGGATCTGGCTATTTTACAGAGACTTTGGAGTTATATACATACAATGGCTATTTTAGAGAGACTTTGGTATTTTACAGGCTCGACTACTATGGAAAGGCTTTGAACGACAGAAGAGTCTATGGATGTTTTAAGGAGAGTTAATTTTTAAAGAATGTGGAAGTTTAAAATTTTGGGATCTCTTTGATAATGTGATGCTGATATTAGAAGGACATCTTGGGAACAATAAGAGGAGAAAAGTAATAGTGTAACAGTGGTGTGTGTGTCAAGTTGACACAAGCTAGAGCCATTTGGGAAGACGGAAACTCAACTGAGAAAATATACTCATGAGATTGGTCTGTGGGCAAGCTTTGTGGTGCATTTTCTTGGTTGATGATCAATGTGAGAGGGCCCAATTCACTGTGGGTGCATCCCCTAGGTTGGTAGTCCTGGGTGCTTGAGAACACAGACTGAGAGAGCCATGAGGCACAAGCCAGTAAAGAGCACTCTTCCATGGCCTGCACATCAGTTCCTGCCTCCCAGTAATTGCCTTAAGCTCCTTCCCCACCTTTCCTGGATAATGGACTATCAGCATTATACAGTCTGTTATAAATGTAGTTCTATTTACCCCCTGACTTCACATGCGGAAGGAGAAGGACATGGAACATGCTCCTGCTGACATTTGCCCACTTTGCTCTTCTCATGGAGGAGGCTCTGGAATGAGATTAGAAACAGGGCAGATGCAGTTACAGA
>CABHPR010140247.1:30544-56372 GCA_902168415.1 Peromyscus melanophrys | reverse complement strand
TTTTTTTTTTTCTGAGACAGGGTTTCTCTGTAGCTTTGGAGCCTGTCCTGGACTAGCTCTGTAGCCCAGGCTGGCCTCAAACTCACAGAGATCCTCCTGCCTCTGCCTCCCGAGTGCTGGGATTACAGGCATGCACCACCTAATATGTAGCAAAATAGACTTCAAACCAAAATTAATCAAAAGAAATGGAGAAAGACATTTCATATTCATCAAAGAAAAACCTACCAGTATAAAATCTTAATTCTGAATATCTATGCCCCAAATACAAGAGTACCCATATTTATACAAGCAACATTATTAAACCTTAAATCACACATTGAAACCCATGCATTAATAGTGAGTGACTTCAACATCCCAATCTCACCAAAGGACAGGTTATCCAGACATAAAATAAACAGAGAAATAAAGAAACCAGCAGACATTATAACTCAAATGGAACTAACAGACATCTATAGGACAATTCACCCAAACTCAAAAGATATAACTTCTCAGCACTTCATGGAATATTATCCAAAACTGGCCATATACTTGTTCACCAAAGCAAGTCTTAATAGATACAAGAAGGTTGAAATAATCCCCTGTATCTTATCCCCTGTATCTTATGGATTAAAGCTGGATTTCAGCAACAACAGAAACAACAAAATCCTACAAACCAATGGAAACCGAATGACTGTCAACTGAATTACCACTGAATCAAGGAAGAAAGAAAGAAATTAAAGACTTCCTGAATGAAAGACTTCATTAATGAAAACGAATGCAGAACATACCCAAAGTTAGGGGACACAATGAAAGTGGTGCTAGGAGGAAAGTTCATAGCACTGAGTGCCTCCATAAAGAAACTAGAGAGATCTCATACTAGTGACTTAACATCACACCTGAAAGCTCTAGAACAAACAGAAGCAAATCACACTCAGTAGATGACAGCAGGAAACAAGCAAACCAAGGGCTGACAGTAAAACACAAAGAGAACAATACAATCAGTGAAACAAAGTGAGTCCTTTGAGAAAATCAACAAGAGAGACAAGCCCTTATCCCAACTAATGAAAAGGGAGAGAGAGAGAGAGAGAGAGAGAGAGAGAGAGAGAGAGAGAGAGAGAGAGAGAGAGAGAGAGAGAGAATACCCAAATTAATGAAAAGGGGGGCATAACAACTTAGAAATTCTAAAGAATCATTAGGTCATACTTCAAAACCTGTTCTCCATGACATTAGAAAATCTAAAAGAAATGGACTTTTTTTCAATAGATGCCAATTACTAAAGGTCAACCAAGATCAGATGAACAATTTAAATAGACCTATAACCCCCAAGGAAATAGAAACCATTGATAAAAGTTTCCTAAGCAAAGAAGCTCAGGGCCAGATGATTTTAGTACAGAATTGTACCAGGCTTTCAAGAAGACTTGATGCCAATACTCCTCAAATTATTCCACAAAATAGAAACATAAGGAGCATTTCCAAATTCTTTTTATGAGGTCACAATCATCCCATTCCAAAACCACACAAAGCCTCAACAAATAAAGAGAATTACAGACCAGCTTCCTTCAGGAACACAGATACAAAAATACTCCATAAAACACTCACAAACTGAATCCAAGGACACATCAAAATGATCTTCCAACATGATCAATCAGGCTTCATTTCAGAGAAGCTAGTATGGTTCAACATATAAAAATTTGTCAATGTAACCTACCATATAAACAATCTGAAAGAAAAAAAAACCCATATGTTCATCTCATTCAGTGCTGAAAAAGCCTTTGAAAAAATCCAACACTCCTTCATGATAAACATTTTAGAGAAAACAGGGATGCTGGGGGATATCTTTCTGTATGCTGTGCATATATGTTGTTTCTGTTGGTTAATAAATAAAGTGCTTTGGTCTATGCAAGGCAGCTTAGAGGCAGGAGGGAAATCCAAGGAGAGAGACAGGAAAGAGAAAGGCAGAGTCTGGAGAGACAGCAGCCTGCTATCCAGGGAGCAACATGCCATCAGACTGGTAAAGCCATGGAACACGTGGCAAAACATAGATTAATAGAAGTGGGTTAATTTAAGATATGAGATAGCTAGCAAGAGGCCTGCCATAGGCCATACAGTTTGTAAATAATATTAAGCCTCTGAGTGATTATTTTATAAGCAGCTGAAGGATCATGGGGCCTGGTGGGACTGGAGAAAACTTTTGACTACATTTGACTGATCACTGTGTTGGTTTCAGTTTCCACCTAAAACCTGAGAGAACTTAATAAGAGATTCTAAAACGGAGCCCAAAACAGCTTCCTACTTTATATCTCATGCGGGCCTCAAGACACTGCAGCATTCAGGCTTGAGTGCAGCATGGCAGACTCCCACTTCATTACACAGAGATGTCTCCAAGGTGTGTAGCACACTGCATGGTGGATTTAGCCTTTACTCACACAGACAAAAAGGGTTTATCCATCAGCTGCATGCCAGAGTTGGCAGGGTAAGCATGACTCTCCTGGGTACTTACACCATGTTGAAAAGCTGCAGTGGGCAGAGTCAGCAGCCAGGGCTGCCACTTCAATCTTAGCCACCCTGCAGTCTGCAATGATCAGAGAAGGATTACAGATTCACAATAAGACAGATTCGGATAAAATAAACCTCTAAATGGTTTACAATGTGTATAAAAATGGATGTAGGCTTGGAAGAGAGAGGAAAAGGAGGATAGGCAGTTATATAAAGAAATAGATAATTTTGAAAAATAAAATCTTTAAAGAGGCAGTAAAAGTACTATGAAAGTTAAGATGGAAATTACACAGAGGGTCTGGGTTGTGTTGTCTTTGGGATTTTTAACTGGAGAGAGACATTTGATTGTAAAGGCTACTAAGTTAAGTGAACATGTATATTTTAAAGGTATCTTGACTTCAAAATTTGGATCTAAGGATATGCTCGTTTGGGAAGGAGGCTCTGCTTTTGTTTCCACAGGAAACAAGAGGCTATGGATTTGTTCCAGGTTAAGATGGATCAGATTTGATCAAGCAAGACCTCCTGAACCTTAATAGATGGTACCTATCAATAAAGGTTATAGTCAGTCTTCCCAGGACTAGATGATTATCTTAAATTTTCTCAGGATTCCCATAAGATTGCCAGCACCCCCAATCAGGAGGAAGTAGTATGAGAAGCTATGCCCAAATTCCCAAAATATTGTTTATAAATGTTTATTTTTATTTAAAGGAGGTTGATTATAGATGCAACCTCTTTCTAGAGAAGAAAAAGGGATATAGATATGATAGGATAAAATGGTAGATTATTGAATCTACTTTTTAAGAGCAACAATTTGTTTAAAGTGTTTTACATTGCTATGGATTTTGGTTTATTAATGCAAATTTGAAGTTTATTTTGTTATACTGTATATATTTCTATTCTTGTTTAAGGTACTATGTTTATGCAACTCATTTAAAATTGTAATGTATAATTAAGAAATACAGATTAAAAATTAGTCATCTTATGATAAACTTATGTCAGTTAAATTTTCTAGGTATACATAGATACATTTCAATTAAGTAGGTAATCTTCTAACACTTCAAAGACCTACAGAATATGGCATTTAAAATGTTTTAAGACTTTTCTGAGCAATGAGACACATCTGCTCCTGACAACACCACAGCATCAATTACTTTGAAGAGGATGATGGGCATAGAAGAAACTCATTATGGAATTTGCTTTCTTTATGACAAAAGCTAGTCATTGGGGAAAGAAACTGCTCTTGCCTGGACTGTCTGACAATATGTTGTATAAACTGGACATACAGGACCCATAGAAAAATGACCACTGAATTTTCCCAAAACAAGGCAAAATGGTCCTTTGGGTTTCTGCTTCACAGAGGAGACTGCCCGACATTCTACAGGACACAGGGAGAAGTGACTGAGAAACTCTAGGCCTATAGGCTGAAGATGAATGTCCCAACATTGTAGAAGAACTTTGGGTGACTGTCCAGGCCGTCAGCTGTCTCTATCATTTCTAGAATTATGTAAGTGCTTATAATGAACTTCTTATTTTCCTAGGTAATATTATATCCTTCTGGGGTCTTTGATGTTGTTGAAGACTAGATAGTTATAATTTTCCCTAGTTGTGATAAAAGATAGATTACAAATGAAAGACTATCCAAATTAACAAAGTCAGAATAAACAAAGGAGGTAAAACAACAGACATTGAGGAAATACAAAGAATCATTAGGTCATACTTCAAAAATCTATACTCCAAAACTGGAAAATCTAAAAGAAATGGACAATTTCCTTGTTAGATATTTCTTACCAAAGTTAAATAAAAATCAGGTAAACAATTTAAATATACCTATAACACCCAAGAAATAGAAACACTCAATATTCTCCCAATAAAAATGGCCCAGAGCAAGATGGTATTTCTAGATCCTAAAATTAAAATCATTTATTTATTTATTTATTAAGAGATTTTCTATTCATTTTACATACCAACCACAGATTCTTCTCTCCTCCCTCCTCCCACCCCAGACTTCCCCCACAACCTACCCACCATTCCCACCTCCTCCAAGACAAGGTCTCCCATGGGGAGTCAGCAGAGCCTGGTGCATTCAGTTGAGACAGGTCCAGGCCCCTCCTCCCTGCACCAAGGCTGCACAAAGTGTCCCACCATTGGCACGAGACTCCAAAAAGTCAGCTCATGCACCAGGAATGGGTCCTGATCCCACTGCCTGGGGGCCCCCAAACCAGTTCAAGCTAAACAACTGTCTCACCTATCCAGAGGACCTGGTCTAGTACCGTGGAGGCTCCATAGCTACTGGTCCACAGTTCATGCATTTCTACTAGTTTGGCTGGTCGTCTCTGTACATATTCCCATCATGATCTTGATGTCCCTTGCTCATACAATCCCTCCTCTCTCTCATTGATAGGATTCCTGGAGGTCGGCCTGGAATCCGGCTCTGGATCTCTGCATCTGCTTCCATCAGTCACTGGATGAAGGCTCTATGATGACAGTTAGGGTATTCACCAATCTGATCACCAGAGTAGGCCAGTTCAGGCACCCTCTCAACTATTGGCAGTAGTCTAAGGTGGGATCATCCTTGTAGATTCCTGGGAACTTTCCTAGCACTCTGTTTCTCCCTATTCCCATGAAGTCTTCATTTATCAGGGTATCTCTTTCCTTGCTCTCCCACTCTGCCCATGTTCCAGGTCGAACCTCCCATTCCCCTATGTTCTCATTCCCCATCCCTTACCTTCCATTACCCCTCTCTAAACCCCCAGTTTGCTCATGTAGATCTCATCTATTTCTCCTTCGCTGGGCGATAAATGCATTTTTTCCTAGGTCCTCCCTGCTAGCTAGCCTCCCTGGAGCTGTGGGTTGCAGTCTGGTTATCCTTTGCTTTACATCTAGTATTCACTTATGTATGAGTACATACCATGTTTGTCCTTCTGAGTCTGAGTTACCTCACTCTGGATGATATTTTCTAGTTTGATCTATTTGATTGCAAATTTCATGATGTCATTGTTTTTCTTTGCTGGGTAGTACTCCATTGTGTATATGTACCACATTTTCTTAATCCATTCTTCAGTTGAGGGGCATCTAGGTTGTTTCCAGGTTCTGGCTATTTTGAATAATGCTGCTATGAACATAGCTGAGTATGTGTCCCTGTGATATGATTGAGCATTCCTTGGGTATATGCCCAAGAATGGTATAGCTGGGTTTTGAGGAAGATTGATTCCCGGTTTTCTGAGAAACTGCCATACTGATTTCCAAAGTGGCTGTACAAGTTTACATTTTCACCAACAGTGGAGGAGTGTTCTCCTTGCTCCACATCCTTTTCAGCATAAGCTGTCTTCAGTGTTTTTGATCTTAGCCATTCTGACAGGTGTAAGATGGTATCTCAGAGTCATTTTGATTTGCATTTCCCTGATGACTAAGGATGTTGAGCAATTTCTTAAATGTCTTTTGGTCATTTGAGATTCTTCTGTTGAGAATTCTCTGTTTAGCTCTGTAGCCCATTTTTTAGTTGGATTGTTTGGTATTTCGATGCTCTAGTTTCCTGAGTTCTTTATATATTTTGGAGATCAGCCTTCTGTCAGATGTGGGGTTGGTGAAGATCTTTTCCCATTCTATAGGCTGTCATTTTGTCTTATTGACATCTCCTTTGCCCTACAAAAGCTTCTCAGTTTCAGGAGGTCTCATTTATTAATTGTTGCTCTCAATGTCTGTGCTACTGGTGTTATGTTTAGGAAGTGATCTCTGGTGCCAATGCGTTCAAGACTACTTCGTACTTTCTCTTCTATCAGGTTCAGAATAACTGGATTTATGTTGAGGTCTTTGATCCACTTGGACTTGAGTTTTGTGCATGGTGATAGATGTGGATCTATTTGTAATCTTCTACATGTTGATGTCCAGTTATGCCAGCACCATTTGTTGAAGATACTTTCTTTTTTCCATTGTACAGTTTTGCTTTCTTTGTCAAAAATCAGGTGTTCATAAGTGTGTGGATTCATGTCAGAGTCTTCAATTCAATTCCATTGTTCCACATGTCAGTTTTTATGCCAATACCAAACTGTTTTTTATTACTATAGCTCTATAGTAGAGCTTGAAGTCAGGGATCATGATGCCTCCAGAAGTTGCTTTATTGTACAGGATTCTTTTAGCTATCCTGGTTTTTTTTTCCATATGAAGTTGAGTATTATTCTTTCCAGGTCTATGAAGAATTGTGTTAGTATTTTGATGGGGATTGCATTGAATCTGTAGATTGCTTTTGGTAAGATTGCCATTTTTACTATGTTAATCTTACCTATCCATGAGCATGGGAGATCTTTCCATTTTCTGATGTCTTCTTCAATTTCTTCTTCAGAGACTAAAGTTCTTATCATACAGGTCCTTCACTTGCCTAGTTAGAGTTACCCTAAGGTATTTTATATTATTTGTGGCTATTGTAAAGGGTGATGTTTCTCTGATTTCTTTCTCAGCCCTTTTATCATTTGTATATAGAAGGGCTACTGATTTTTTTGAGTTACTCTTCTATCCTGCCACATTACTGAAGGAGTTTATCAGCTGTAGGAGTTCCCGGGTTGAATTTTTGGGGTCTCTTATGTACGCTATAATATTATCTGCAAATAGCGAAAGTTTGACTTCTTCCTTTCCAATTTGTATCCCTTGATCTCCTTTTGTTGTCTTATTGCTCTAGCTAGAACTTCAAGGACTATATTGAATAAATATGGGGAGAGTGGACAGCCTTGTCTTGTTCTTGATTTTAGTGGAATCACTTTGAGTTTCTCTCCATTTAATTTGATGTTGACTGTTGGCTTGCTGTAAATTGCCTTTATTGTGTTTAGGTATGTTCCTTGTATTCCTGATCTCTCTAGGACTTTATCATGAAGGGGTGTTGGATTTTGTCAAAGGCCTTTTCAGCATCTAATGAGATGATCATGTGGTTTTTTATTTCAGTTTGTTTATATGGTGCATTACATTGACCAATTTTCACATGTTGAACCATCCTTACATCCCTGGAATGAAGCCTACTTGGTCATGATGGATAATTTTTTTGATGTGTTCTGGTATTTGGTTTGTTAGTATTTTATTGAGTATTTTTGCATCCATGTTCATGAGGGATATTGGTCTGTAATTCTTTTTCTTTTTTACATCTTTGTGTGGTTTGGGTATCAGGGTAAGTGTAGCCTCATAAAAAGAGTTTGGTAATGTTCCTTCTGTTTCTATTATGTGGAACAATTTCAGGAGTATTGGAATTAGCTCTTCTTTGAAAATCTGGTAGAATTCTGCTCTGAAACCATCTGGTCCTTGGCTTTTTTGGTTGGGAGACTTTTAATGAATGTTTCTATTTCCTTAGAAGTTATTGGTCTATTTAAATAGTTTATCTGGTCTTGATTTAACTTTGGTATGTGGTACCTATCCAGAAAATTGTCCATATCTTTCAGATTTTCCAATTTTGTGAAGTACAGATTTTTGAAGTATGACCTGATGATTTTCTGGATTTCCTCTTTGTCTGTTATTATGTCTCCCTTTTCATTTCTGATTTTGTTAATTTGGATGCTCTCTCTCTGCCTTTTGGTTAATTTGGATAAGGGCTTGTCTGTCTTGTTGATTTTATCAAAGTACCAACTCTTTGTTTCATTGATTCTTTGTATTGTACTCTTTGTTTCTATTTCATTGATTTCAGCCCTTAATTTGATTATTTCCTTGTGTCTATTCCTCCTGGGTGAGTTTGCTTCTTTTTGTTCTAGAGCTTTCAGGTGTGCTATTAAGTCACTAGTGTGAGATTTCTTCATTTTCTTTATGTGGGCATTTAGTGCTATGAATTTTCCTCTTAGCACTGCTTTCATAGTGTCCTCTAAGTTTGGGTATGTTGTGTTGCCGGAGAATTTCTCTCCAGCTCCCAAGTCCCACCAGTCCCTGGTTCCCGGACCGAACCCATTCATAAAATAAACACACAGACGCTTACATTATTTAAACTGCTTGGCCATTAGCTCAGGCCTATCATTGTCTAGCTCTTACTCTTATATTTAGCCCATTTCTATTAATCTCTACTTTGCCACGTGGCTCGTGGCTTACCGGTACTTTACATCTTCCTTCTCCTCGCGGCGGCTCCAGCCAGTCTCCCTATCCTTCCTTCCTCCTCAATTCTCCTCTCTGTTAGTCCCGCCTATACTTCCTGTCTGGCTATTGGCCAATCAGTGTTTATTGACATATAGCGATATCCACAGCAATGTTGTACATTACTTTTCATTTAATTCTGGGAAGTCTTTAATATCTTTCTTTATTTCTTCCTTGATCCATTGGTGATTCATTTGGGCATTATTCAGTTTCCATGAGATTGTAGGCTTTCTGTAATTTTTGTTGTTGTTGAAATCTAACTTTAAGCCATGGTGGTCTGATAAGATACAGGAGGTTATTTCAATTTTTTTTGTATCTGTTAAGATTTGCTTTGTGACCAAGCATGTGGAGTCTGGCTGATCTATCCAGTGATGAGAGTGAGGTGTTGAAATCTCCCACTACTAGTGTGTGGCGTTTGATGTGTGATTTAAGCTTTAGTAATGTTTCTTTTACAAATGTGGGTGCCCTTGTGTTTGGGGCATTAATGTTCAGAATTGAGACTTCATCTTCGTGGATTTTCCCTGTGATAAATAATGTCCTTCCCGATCTCTTTTGATTGTTTTTATTTTGAAGTCTATTTTGTTAGATATTAGGATAGCTATACCTATGGTGATATTTTCTTTTGTACTAAAATGTTATTTGTATGTTAATAAATAAAGTTGCCTGGGGGTCAGAGCTATTAGCAAGCCATAGGAAAGCAGGGTGGTGGTGGTGTACGCTTGTAATCCCAGCACTTGGTAGGCAGAGCTAGGTAAGTCTCTGTGTGTTCAGGAATACAGCCAGCATTGGATACACATGCCTTTAATCTCAATACCAACCATAGAACACCTGAAGGTCTATACAGACAGGCTGTGATGAGGCGGTAATGTGGTTGGGTTGTGGTTTACAACCAATGAGAAGGCAGAACAGAAACTCTATATAAAGACTTTAACACAGGAAGTAGCTCCTCCTTTGGAGAGGTAGGACCACTGCAGGAGGAAGGGTAAGGTTTTAGCTCTTAGCTCTGACCTCTTGGCTTTCTTCTTTGCATTGGTTCTGTGTTTCTTATTTAATAAGACGGTTGGTTACATCTACATATACCAGCTTGTGTTTTAAGTACATTTGATTGGAAAGTCTTTTCCCAGCCTTTTATTCTGAGGTAGTGTCTGTCTTTGAAATTGAGGTGTGTTTCTTTTATGCTGGAGAAGGATGGATCCTGTTTTCTTATCCATTCTGTTAGCCTGTGTCTTTTTATAGGTGAATTGAGAGCATTGATATTAATGGATATTAATGACCAGTGATTATTAATTTCTATTATTTTTTGGTAGTAGTATTGTGTGTTTCTCTTCTTTGGTATTTGTTGGTGTGGAATTATCTATTGCCTGTGTTTTCATGGGTATATCTAACTTCCTTAGGTTAGATTTTTCCTTCTAGTGCTTTCTGTCGGTCTGGATTTGTGGGTAGGTATTTTTAAATCTTGTTTTATCATGGAATATTTTGTTTACTCTGTCTATGGTGATTGAGAGTTTTGCTGGATATAATAGTCTGCATTGGTATCCATGGTCTCTTAGTGCCTGCATAATGTCTGTCCAGGACCTTCTGGGCTCTCAGAGTCTCCATTGAGAAGTCAGGTGTTATTCTGATGTGTCTGCCTTCATTTGTTATGTGGCCTTTTTCCCTTGCAGCTCTTAATACTTTTTCTTTATTCTGTATGTTTAGTGGTTTGATTATTATGTGGAGAGGGGGTTTCTTTTTTGGGTCTAGTCTATTTGGTGTTCTATAAGCTTCTTGTATCTTCATAGGTATTTCCTTCTTTAGGTTGGGAAAGTTTTCTTCTATGATTTTGTTGAATATGTTTTCTGTGCCTTTGAGTTGGTATTCTTCTCCTTCTTCTATCCCCCCTTACTCCTAGGTTTGGTCTTTTCATGTTGTTCCAGATTTTGTGGATGTTTTGTGTTATGACTTTTTTGGCTTTAGTGTTTTCTTTGACTGATGAATCTATTTCCTCTATCATATCTTCAATGCCAGAGATTCTTTGTTCCATATCTTGCATTCTGTTGGTGTTCCTTGTATCTGTAGTTCCTGTTCATTTACTCAGATTTTCCATTTGCCGCATTCCCTCAGTTTGTGTCTTCTTTATTGCTTGTATTTCAGTTTTCTAATCTTGGACTGTTTCCTTCACCTGTTTAATTGCTTTTTCTTGACTTACTTTAAGGGATTTATTGATTTCTTCCAATTTTTTGTTTGTCTTTTCCTCAATTTCTTTAGTGATTTCTTCCAATTCCTTGTTTGTCTTTTCTTCGATTTCTTTAAGGGAATTTTTCATTTCCTCTTTAAAGGCCTTTATCTTCTTCTTCTTTTTTTTTTTTTTTTTTTTTTTGGTTTTGTTTTTCTCGAGACAGGGTTTCTCTGTGTAGCTTTGCGCCTTTCCTGGAACTCGCTTTGGAGACCAAGCTGGCCTCGAACTCACAGAGATCCGCCTGGCTCTGCCTCCCGAGTGCTGGGATTAAAGGCGTGCGCCACCAACGCCCGGCCTCTTTATCTTCTTCTTAAAATCATTTTTAAGGTTGATTTCTTCTGCTTCAGGATGTTCAGGTCTTGCTGATGTAGAACCACTAGTTTCTAATGGTGCCATATTGGTCTTTATGTTGTTGACTGTATTTTTGCACTGGCTTCTACCCATCTCTTCCTCCACTCCATATAAATCATGTCTGTGTCTTAGGGAGCCTCTCTTGGTCTGATTGATACTCTTGGTCTAATGGGAGCTCTTGGTTTAATCTGGGCTCTTAGTCTAATCAGTGCTGATGGGTTGTGTGTCTCAGGAGCAGCTCTTAGTTCAATGTACACTAGTGGGCTCTGTCTTAGGGAGCAGCTATTTCCAATTGGTGCAGGGTTGGCTTATGACTCTGTTTTTCATTGGTGTCACAGGGGGCTCCAATAACTTGGGGGAGGGTGCCTAGGGGGTAAGGACCTGTTCTTCTCAGTCCAGAGATGGGGCCTTACCTATTCCCAATAGATGCAGAGTGGGTTTGTGATTCCGGTTTTCACTGGTGTCACAGGTGGCTGTTTTCTTTATGAGGGGGCAGGGGTAGAAGCATTTGCCCCCAGATTGTTTTAGCGTAGAATTCTCTCAGACTTTCTTTTTTTTTTTCATTTTCATTTGCAAATAGGATTTATTATTCAATTTGTCCTCTTTTACTCTACACTTCAATGAAAGTGTTTACAGTATGAAAAGAAGACAATATTTTAGTGGTGTATACTTAAACTAATCTTATTTGAGAATTAGTGAGACAACTCAGTGGGAAATGTCTGTGGTGTGCAAGGGTGGTAAACTTATCTTAATCACCATATGAATATGAGAAAAAGTATTCCTCACAAAGTTGTCTTGCTGTCTCCACATATGTGTCATGGCCTAAAAACTCATAATCACATTACATATTCACAACATAAATTAAAAAAAAATCTCATTGCCATTGTATTATCTGGCATCTCTGGATAATTCCCTTAGAAGGAAGTACTTCAAGATGAAGGGCCAAATGGATAACTGATGGGGACATGAAGATGCATGGAACTTCAAATAATATATATATACCCATAGCACATCTAGTTATAATGTAAAATATATAGTTGATTGAGGATTATCTTACCTTTTCACATCTCTACCAGAAAGATATGAAAATTCTGCTTTGGATACACACATGATGTATTTAATGTTTATTTTTCCTCTGATAAACACTTTAACATCAACATTTTTAAAACGTGTTGACAAAACAGCAAATATTAGTGGTACATCATCTACCCTTGGACCTCTACTCAGGTGGCTGACAAGTGAGGATCATGAGTTCAAATGTATCCCAGACTAATTACTGATACCCAACCTAGACTGGAGAAAAAACAACATCTTAAGGCAATTTGCAAAAATATGAAAAACAAAACCTAGAACAACAACCCACCACCCTTTCATAGACACACTTACTTGAAAAAGTATGATCACACATTCCTGATATTTAAACAAATAATGGACTACTTAAATGATGGGCATCCCATTCTATACATTGTAGCAGAAAAATATCTATCTCTAAGTGAAAGCACAATCGAAGATGAACAAAAGCCACAGATGATATATAATGACCATAAATTGAATTTGACTAAATAGATTTGCACACATATACCACACTTTAATATTTACCTCAAATATTGCAAAATAGTAACCACAATGCAGTGATCTTCGTTGTCAGCCTTGAGGGAACATGGTATGTAATTTGCTTCCTTCAAGACTATGATAAAAAAGAGATGAAATAAGATTTTTTTCTTGAACCTGAAGACAACTTTGATGTCTAAGTTCTTTACAAAGTCATTTGCATGAATAGGTTTTTCCTCTTGTAAGAGTTCTTCCCTATTTTCTGATATCAAGATGATATGAAAAGGATTTAATGTATTTAAAGGCCCAGAGACATGGCTGAGCAATTAAGACAAGTTCATTCCCAGGGCCAAATTCAGGTTTTGACAACTTCCCATAACTCATGCTACAAGAAACTCAAATGGTCTAATTTTCTAGGAACCAGAATACACATGTGCATACCCACACAAGATCACACAATTAAAATTTTTAAACAAACAAATTTTCCCTCATGAATGTTTTTGTCTTGTAAGCATTCATTCTTCTAACACAGGTATTTGGAGACTCTTTTGGCATACAAAGGCTTTACCACAATGACTACATTCATAAGGTTTCTCTGCCATATGAGTTCTTTTATGTTTTTGGAGATTACTTTGACATGCAAAGGCCTTACCACACTGATTTCATTCATAGAGTTTCTCTCCAGTATATGTTCTTTTATGTTTCTGAAGATTATTCTGATGGGCAAAGACTTTACCACATTGATTACATTTGTAAGTTTTCTCTCCAGTATGTGTTCTTTTATGACTTTGGAGAGGACTGTGCTATGGGATGGTCTGTATGTCAAACATGTTGCTTATTGGTCAATGAATAAAACACTGATTGGCCAGTGGTCAGGCAGGAAGAAGTATAGGCGGGACAAGGAGGAGAGAATTCTGGGAAGTGGAAGGCTGGGGAGACACTGCCAGCCGCCGCCATGACAAACAGCATGTGAGGATGCCGGTAAGCCACAAGCCATGTGGCAAGGTATAGATTTATAGAAATGGATTAATTTAAGATATAAGAACAGTTAGCAAGAAGCCTGCCACGGCCATACAGTTTGTAAACAATATAAGTCTCTGTGTTTACTTGGTTGGGTCTGAGCGGCTGTGGGACTGGCAGGTGACAGAGATTTGTCCTGACTGTGGGCCAGGCAGGAAAACTCTAGCTACAGGACTGTAATATGCAAAGGCTTTATCACAATGCTTATGTTCATAGGGTTTCTCTTCAGTATATGTACTTTCATGTATTTGAAGATGACTCTGATATGCCAAGGTTTTTAACACATTCAGTATTTTCAGAGAGTGTCTCTCCAGTATGATATTGTTCATGCCTGACACGTCTTCTAGAACTTTCACAATGTTCTTCAGTATTATGGTCTTCCTAACTGTAGCTTATAGCAGTGAGGTTCCTGTAGGTCTCCAGCATCAAATCTTTGAATAGATTCTCCTGGGAAGGATCCAGCAAAGCCCACTCTTCCTGAGTGAAGACTACATGCACATCATCATAAGCCACTGCATTCATGTTCTGGCTTCCCAGCCCATCCCTGCAGCAGCACTTGCACAGCACACAAAATCAATGGCAACCTCTATCAGACTTTCAAAGAAGAGCTAAGACAAATGCTCCTTAAATTATTCCAAAAAATAGAAACATAAGGAACATTGCCACATTCATTTTGTGAGGCCACAGTTACCCTGATAACCAAACCACACAAACACTCAAGAAAGAAAAAGAATTACATATGAATTTTCCTCGTGAACATAGATGCAATAATACTCAATAAAATACCTGCAAACCATATTCCAGAACACATCAAAAAGATCATCCTACTTGATCTAGTGGGCTTTATCCCAGAGATGCAAGGATGAGCATGACAACTAGTATAAAGGAAGACATTTAACTGGGCGGCTTACATTTTCAGTGCGTTAGTCCATTATCATCATGGTGCGACATGGTTTCATAATGGTACTGGAGTAGGAGCTGAGAATCCTTACATTTTGATGTAGAAGCAACAGGAAATGGTCTGTCTCATTGGATGTGGCTTGAGAATATATGAGACCTCAAAGCCCCTCTCCACAGTGACACACTTTCTACAACAAGACCACAACTACTCCAACAAGGCCACACCTGTGAAGTGGAAATAGAATAGACATTGCTGGTGTAAGAAGGGAAGGGTCTGGAGGGGGAGTGGAGATTGGAACAGTGGGGCTCAGGGGGAGGAAGGATGTAGGGAGAAAGCACTGGGAGAAACAACTGGAATCTGGGGACATCTCTGGGAGGGGCTAGAAACTTAGTGTAATGGAAACTCCCAGGAATCTAGGAAGGTGATCCTAGCTAAAACTCCTAATTATGGTGGATTCAGATCCTGACCAGCCATCAACTATAACCTGGCAAGACTTTCACACAACCTTTGAACTACAGTTTGTCCTTTCTTTAAGATATGCTGTGGTAAAATTGTCACAGAAATTGTGGGAGTGGCCAACTAATGACTGGATGAAGCTAATGTTTTGATGATGCTGTTTCACTTCACAATGTGAACATCACAGTGTCCCTGGGCTCAGGATCTGGGAAGTGGGAAAAGTGAAACCCAGGGTACATGTCCTTCAGGTGTACTCTATCTAGGTCTCAGGGTCCAGCTGTGTGGGGCAGTGGACACCAGGACCTGTGGTGAGCACAGTAAACAAAGAAGGACACTCATTTGGAGAACAGGAAACTTCCTTTGAAATCTTCCTGTGGAGGGGGAGGGCTTAGCAGTTTGAAACAGTATCCTAGTTAGCATTAACTGTCATCTTGACACAGTCCATTGTCATCTGGGGAAAAAGAGTCTCAACAGAGTAACTTTATTAGGCCAGGCTGTGGACGTATCTGTGAGGGACTGTCTTCATTAACACAGGAGGTCCCAGGCTAGTGTGTGCAACACCATCCCTAGGCAGATGGTCTTTGGTTGTCCAAGAAAGGCAGCTGAGCATGAGCCAGAGAGTAAGCCGGGGAAGGAGCCAGCAAGCATCATGTCTTCTGCCTTGACTTTCTTCAGTGCGACACTATGACACAGCCCAGAAGGAAACGGACCCTTTACTCTCCCCTAAGCTGCTTTTGCTCAGGGTGTTTCTTCTCAATCAGAGTGAGAGAAAGAAACATAGAACACTATATAAGGAAGAGCAGATGACACATTCATTTGAATCAATGTTCTCTGTACTCAAGAGCAGACCCTCTCAGCACACTGTGGGCAAAGAGAAGTAAGGATTTAGACACCAGTGATGGGCCAGAACGTGCATGTGCAGACCCTACATTGGTGCATTAATATCCTCCTTTTTTTCCCCCTCCAAGACTGGGTTTCTCTGTGTAATAGCTCTGTCTGTACTGGAACTCGCTTTGTAGACGAGGCTAGCCATGAACTCAGAGAGATCTGCCTGCCTCTGCCTCCCAAGTGCTGCGATTACAGTCATGGACCACGATGCCTGGCTGTGTCCTCTTCTTTTTGTATCAGGAGAAATGTCCTAGGACTTGCTTCTGCAAGGCTCCTCCTGAGGATGCCTGTGCAGAACCCTGTGTAGACTGGCATTCTAGAGAGCACAGTGAACAGAACAGGATGACTGGCCCTGCATCCCATGTGTATTGAGGGCTTCAGGGCAGGTCACAATTGACTTGCTGACCCTGCCTGTTGTAGACCTAGACATGAGATTGCAGTTCTCCCAGTGATCTCCAGGAGGCGATATCAGGATGCACATTTTCTGTCAGAAGATTGTTTCCTTGAGCCAGGCATGGTGTTGTCTAGAAGGCTGGTTCCATCCCCACACTAAGCAGGAGTTCCCTCCCTATACTTTGCTCAGACCTACTGGCTGCTTCCTTTTTCTGAGAACAACTTTCTACGTGGAGAATCCTAAGTTCCCCTCTCTCTTGGCATCTCTCATAGGGGAGGACAAGATTACTACCAGGGAATCACCTAGGCAAAGGGTAAAGGTGACCAGGAAGATCAGAGAGGATTAGTGAGAAAAGATTGATCTTCATCCCTAGTTATCATCCAGTTGGTCTCTTTCCAGCCTTCAGAGACATCTCTGTCACCTTCCTCCTGGGATTAAATAAATATCACTTACTCAGAGCATTGAGAACACAGGGCAGACAGGGTGCTCAGCTGGGTCTCTGTGTCATGAGACCTCATAGGCAGGATGGAGGTTCCCTCTAGTGCTGACAGACTCAAGGCAAGACACAGCAGGTGTCAGCCCTGAGATGAGCCGTTGTTCTCTGGGGGCATGGGGATGCTTATCAGCACTGTTGCTCAATGTGTTTGTTGGAGGAGAAACATAAAGGGAAGTTGAGAGGGATTCTGGGCAGCACTGAGAGTGGAAACGACTGAGCAGTGCCTTGGACTCAGATCCCACCACCAACAGCCCATTGGGTTCTGGGAAGTGCTTCTGCCAGAGAGGAAACTTAGTTCAGAGGAAAGTAGAAGAGCAGAGACTGAGGCCTTGCTGGAGCTGAAATTCTTCTCCTTAAAGGGACGACAGCACAGTCAGAAGAGAAATGGAAGTGTCTTCTGTGCTTCTCTGCAAGGGCTGCACTCCCTGGCAGGGGCTCCTGCTCATAGGTAAGTGTACCCACTCTCTGACTGTGGGGTGGAGGTGAACTCAGAGAAGAGCCGGAGTCTCCTAAAGAGGACAGGCGCCTAAGAGGGAATTTGAGGTTTCTGTTTGCAGTCATGGAGCAAAAAGTGCATTGAGGGACAGAAGCTGAGATGCTTGAAGCTCTCAGTGGATAGGACATGATGAGGGGAAGAGAAACACCCCAAACACTCAATATATTCACAGTCAATCACATTGGCTGCCATGTTCTGAAGCCTGATGTCCACAACCAGGACAGGGTGACTTCAAATAGACATCAATGGGTGGGCCAGTGAGATGGCTCAGTGTGTGGAGACATGACATTCTGATTTAATCCTCAGCTCCCACATGGTAGATGGGGAGAACAGTCACTTGCAGGCTCTTCTCTGCCCTCCACACAGGTGTACTGACATACACTCATGGGCACGTGGAGACATCTGCCTTCAGAAAAACACACATACAATATATGAGTAAATCTAAAAAAATTTAAATCACACCTGAATATAATTATTGTCATCGACTCCAAACCTGGGAACTATGTAGATAATCCTATGGGAACACTTCCTTCCTCCCTGCCTCCTTTCCTCTCTCCTTCCCTTTCTTCCTTCTCTTTTTCCTTTATCCATTTGTGCCTTAATCTTTTCCTAGAACTTAACTTTCCGAAATGGTCACGCTAATCTCGGTCCTCACAATGCCCTGGCTCTTGTGAATCTGATGTCAGAGTATCTATCTGCTAGATGACATCATAGGTTGACTGGAATTACAAAGGAAACAGAAAAAAGTCAGAAAGTGGGGACTCTCCAGAGGAGTTCAGAGAGGCATTGCTCCTCACACCAAATACTCAATGTGAGGAGTGGTATGGGAACACCGAGAGAGGAACCAGACAGACACCTGAGCAGAGGATTCCTGATGGAGTTAATGGCATAGTCAGAGGCTCTGAGGGAATGGAAGTCATGTTGCTCGTGTCTGCTAAGGAGGGTGGACACACCGCTACCCCCACATCTAAGCTGAGTGATGATCACATGTGCTAAACATCGATGATTTTTCTCTGCTCCCTTCCAGCCTCCCTCTTATCATGCTGGCACCTTTCTACCACTGCCCAATTTGCCCTTGAGTCTGTCCCACCTGAAGTCATCGAAGGAGAAAATGTCCTTTTCCTTGTCCACAATCTGCCAGAGAATCTTGCAGCCGTAGTCTGGTCCAAAATGGTGAAAAGTATGAACCATGGAATTGTAACATATGCACTGAACAAAGATTTAAGTGTGCCAGGGCCTCTACACAGTGGTAGAGAGACACTGTACCGCAATGGATCCCTGCTGTTCAGAAATGTCACCAGGAAAGATACAGGACTTTATACCATAGAGCTCTTAGACAGACTTGGAGATATTGTGTCAACAATAACCACTTATCTTCGCGTGCACAGTGAGTGATTCTTTGTGAATTCTGGGTTCTGGGTGGGCTTCATTCCATTGGACACACACAGTAGAGTGGCCTGTGCCTTCCTCCCCTCTGCACTGCATCCCCATGTTGGGGTTTTAGTATTCAGTGCAGGACACACATGGTGTAGAATAATGGCAATAGATCACAGTCCTTCATTTGACTTCACCCTGAGACAGGTGGATGCATGGTGGGTAACTCAGCCCAGGGTAACAGCCTCTGTCTAGACTCTTGGGGTTCTTACCAGGAATATATCCTTGAAAAAGACCCAGAGGGAATCAACGTTGGGCCCAATGGAGGAAAACTTGGGATCCTCACAGAGCTGTGAGAACCAAGATGCCCTGGCTCCAGACCTCTGTCCCAGAATCAACTTCATGTGGCCCTGAAAATCAATTCACAAAGGTTGGATTTTGATCTCCTGATGGCAGGGGACAATGCTTTTTAGTAGTCCAAGTCCTGCACCTTTGGAACCAGCCAGTGCACTGTCATGAGAGTTATGGTTAGTTTAGGTCCCCTGGACATCTTCTCCAGAGATGAACATGGAGGGAGAGCTTAGCCAGACAGGAGACCAGGCCATTACCTAAATATTCTGATGGGCTTATGAGACTTCACAGGAAGGTCAGGGTCACCAAGGACAGGGAGAGAGGACACAGGACCTCCAGACCTCCTTTGGGGTCCAGCTCAGGGAACTGTCTCCTGTAGGGAAATGGCTACAGGCCTTGTTGATCTGACAGCTCCCCAGACATGAACTGCAGTTGCTCTAGTGATCACCAGGGGTGGCGTCAGAACACACAATAAACCAGTGGAGAAGAATTTGCCTGAATCAGGACATTATCTAGTAGCCTGGTTCCACCTCCTTTGTTCAGACCTGGCAATCACAGACCCAGCATTCTCAGACCTAAGGATTCTTAATGTGTCTGCTACACTGCCACATGACCATGTTCCATCCCCCTTTATGTGTTTCCTTTGGGAAATACACAATATCCAAGGGGAACCAGTTAGACAGAGGTCCAAGTTATCTCAGAAAGACCATGATGCACATGGGCAGACCCATTACTCAGCTCAGCAAACAGGAAGTCGGAGCAAGGTCTTGAAATCTTGCCTGGGACAAAGGAGCTCACAGCCTTTGTCCAGGAATCAGATCACCTCCTCTCACACACCCAGGATGTGAGATTCCTGACACATCCTGGGTCTTTGACCTGGGTCAGAACTTTGACTGGTGGCTCCATTGAGAACAGATTTGTTCTCTTCCCCATACATCACTCAGCTGGTCCCTTTGGGGCCTCACAGATATCTCTGTCACTTTCCAGCTAAGAGCAAATTCCATGTTTGCTGAGCACTGAGAACACAGGGCAGACTGGGTGCCCAGCTGGGTTTCTGTGTCACACAGGTGTGCAGATTTTCCCTTTTGGTGCCTAGAGACCAAGGCCAGGACACAGCAGGGTGCAGCCCCAGGGTCAGATGTTATTCTCTCATGTCACAGGGAAGGTCATTACCCTTGCCTCTCAGTGTGTGTTCTAGGGGACAGAAACATAAGGAGAGAAGGGGAGAGGACACCAGGGAGCACTGAGAGTGGAGAGGGGCAGAGCAGTGTTTGGAACACAGCCCCACCCACAGCCCCTGGCACTCTGGGAGGTGCTCCTTCCTGGGAAGAGGCTCAGCTCAGATGGGGGAAGGACAGCAGAGCTTGGGAGCTGTGCTGGAGCAGATGTGCCACAGAGGGAAGACAGATCAGGCTACAGACACCACAGAAGTGCTCTCTGTTCCCTTCTGCAAAGGATGTATCTCCTTTCATGGGCTCCTGTTCACAGGCGAGGAGACCAAGAGTTGACTGTGTGTGAGAGGAGAGGACTGAGCTACTGTCTGGAGTCTCCTAAGAGGGACAAGGACATGAGAAGAGTTTCAGTGTTTGTAGCGGAGAAGACAGGGCAGTCCAGAGGCTCAGCAACATTAACATTAAACAGTAAAGGAGAACAGTAAAAGGCAAGGGTGGGAGAGACATTGTTCTTACACAAAACTAACAGGCATGGCCCCAATATTCTGAAGACTGATATTCTCAGCTTGACGTCACAAATAAAAAAATCAAGCTGGTGTGGACCAGTGACATGGGCCAATGGATATAGGCATTTGCTTCTTTTTCTGACAATCTGATGCCCATGACCCAAGTTGTCCTCTGACCTCCACTCAAGTGCTGTGTCCTGCACCCACCCACACTGAGACTGGTCCTGATACAAACTCACACGTAGATATAATATGTGAACCAGTGTAAAAAATAAAAGGAAATGGATTGATTCAATACTGTATCCCCTAGCCTATGAGTTATTAAATAAATCTATGGGCATACAGGGTTCTGGAACATCATTCATTCATTTACTCTGTTCAGGTATCCAAGTTTTTTCTGGTCAGTATTTTTATTAAAATAAGACTAATAAATTTTTTTGATGCCTCAGTCTTCACGGACTTTAAAAATCAAGCTAGAAGGAGAAGTCAGGTGTTGATTGCAACCCCAAGAGGAACAGAATATCAGTGACAACAAAGTCAGAGGGTGAAGATGCGGGATCTGCAGGGGAAGAGGTCTGGCAGGCGTCACCCCAACACCAACACTGTAAATGTGAGCAGGGGTCTGATGGCAGTAAGACAGGGCCACGTTGACAACTGAGGAGAGAGCACAAGTGAGTGGAAATGACAAGTGTGGGGACCCTGAACATGGGGGTCACGTGATGACCTCCACCAGGGAGGACAGGGAGACACTCCCACACCTAGGATGAGCAGTAGACACAGTTCCTCAGGACATGGGGCCTCATGTCAGTCAAATACAAAAGTTTCAATTTAGATTGATCTCTCTCTTTCCTTCTAGTTTTCCTTTGGACTTGTGGGCACCATGCCACCTCTGTCCAGCCCACTATTGAATCAGTGCCACCCAGCGTCGCTGAAGGCGGAAGTGTTCTTCTCCTCGTTCACAATCCCCCACTGAATATTATAGCCTTTGTCTGGTTCAAATGGGTGGATTCGTTCAGGAAACTTGAGCTTGTCAAGTACCTAGTAGACAGGAAAGCAACTCTATGGGGGTCTGCATACAGTGGCAGAGAGACGCTGTACAGTGATGGATCCCTGTTGCTTCATGGTGTCACTCAGAAAGACCCTGGAGTGTACACTGTACGATTTCTGAGAACAGACATGAGAAATGCAGAAGCAGAAGTACAACTCCAGGTATACGGTAAGTGATTCTCTGTGACTGTTCAGTGCTGGGTGGGACTTAGGCACATAGGGCTGTCATGGCTGGTCTAGCCTCCCTCCCCTCTGCACTGTGTCCCCACAGGGAGGTTTGAATACTTAGTACAGAACACACTGGTAGAGACAAATGGCCATAGATCAGTTTCCATTTTCTGGCTCCACTTGCATCAAGGAAGACCTTGATGGAAAGTAAATCAGCCTAAGATGTCAGAGTCAGTGCAGGATCTTGGGGCTCTAGAGTAGAGAGGCCTGAATCCTGTCATCTTTCCAAGGCTGGACTAAAGTGATTCATGGGAGCTTTTTCCTAGTGCTCTACTCTTACAAAGCTGATAGGCAACAATGGTTTTAAAACATCCATGTCAAACTGGGGTATTTATTAGCTCCAAATTGAGAGTGTCATAAATGAAATCCAGTAACTGGCATAGAGCACATGAAGGAGTGCTTTGTATTGGTTGCTCTTCATACTTGCTCAACCAGCTCTCTTACATCACCTAGGACTCCTGGCCCATGGCTTGAACTGCCCACATTGTTCTGAATCCTTTTGCATCAATTACAAATTTAAAAATATGTACTATAGCTTTGCTCACTGGCCAGTCTGGTGGTGGCAATTTCAACTGAGACCTTATCTTGCAAAATGACTGTAGCTTCTGCCAAGTTGACATAAAACCAGTCAGCATAGTACCCAAGCCTTTTCAAGATCTGAGCCAGCCTTGAAGATGAGACTGCTCCCAGCCCCCACACAGTCCCAGACCTGGATTACTTGACAGATTAGCAAGTGCATCTATTAGGTGTGGTCAGGGGTTGAGTGTTACCTCAAAGAAACTGAGGAAAGAACCTAGACAGTGAAGGTTCCAGGCCTGTTGAGTTCAGGGGAGGCATCATCTCAAATCCCAGTGTGCATGAGTGTGTGCAGTGTCTGACTGAGGGCAGTGAAGGAGCAGCCATGTAGACACCCAAGGGGACAGTTCCATGTAGAGGACATGACACCTTCAGAGGCACTGTTGGAAAGGAGGAGGTTATGTTTTTGCTCTTCATTAAGTCAGACACACACACACACACACACACACACACACACACACACACACACACACCTGCAACTCTAGGCTGAGTGATGAATCCATCTGCTCAGGATGGAGGTCACCATCTTTTCACCAAGCACAATAATCCCCATGTGATGGCTCTTTTCTCTTTTCCCTTTCAGCTTCCCTTTCTGTGTTCTGTAACCCTTTCACTTCTTCCCAACTTATGATCCACCCGGAGCCTCGGTATCCTGCTAAAGGGGAACGTGTAGTTCTCCAAGTTCATAATTTTCCAGAAGATATGGTAGCCTTTACCTGGTACAAATCAAATTATAGGACCCCGTTCCTTAAAGTTGAAGACCATGGCATGGCCAGGACTTCCTTCTCCTGGGGAAAAGGGATGGTGTACTATAATGGAACCCTGATGCTCCGGGATGTCACTGAGAAAGATGCAGGAATGTACACACTGGAAGTTTTAAGGAAGCATTCCAAAATTGAAAAAGCATACGAGGAATTCTACATAAAGAGTAAGTGACTCTCTATGGCTCCAAGCTGCTGGGTGTGACCTATCCTACTTCATACACTGAAACTGTCAGGAAAGGGCTGTGCCTGCTCTCTCCCCCACTGCATTGTGTTCTCTACCGGGGTTTCTACCCCTACTCCAGGACACACACAGGGTAGACAAACTAATAGATCAGAACCCCTCACCTGTCTTTTTTTACCTGCAGAGAGGAGGACCTGTGCTGGGTAAACTCAGCCCCAGGATGTCAGCTGGAGTCCAGATACTTGAATATGTCACCATATACATATCCCCAGAAGGACTCCGTGGGAGTCAGGCATTCCCTGGCTGATTAAACCATGGAGTCCCCACAGAGACCTCCAGTGAGCACAGACTCCAAAACTTTGACACTGTCTGGACTCAAAGTGACAGTGAGGAGCTTTTTTTAAAATTACATTTTTTAATTCATTTTACATACCAATCACAGATCCCCCTCTTTTCTCCTCCTGCCCCTCCAGCCATCTGCTCAACCCATGCCCCATTCCCTCCTACAAGAAAGTAAGGCCTCTCATGGGGAGTCAGCAGAGCCTGGTACATTCAGTTGAGGAAGGTCCAAGCCCCTCCCCCTGCCTTAAGGCTGTGCCAGGTGTCCCAACATAGGGAGTGGGCTCCAAAAAGCCAGCTTGTGCACCAGGGATGTATCTTGATCCTAATGCCAGGGGACCCCTTAGGCAGATCGAGCTACACAACTGTCTTGCTGATGCAGAGGGCCCAGTCCAGTCTGGGGAGCTTTTTGTAAAGGTTGGTTTAGATTTCCTGTCAGAGTGACAGGGAAGAAGGCTTTACTGACTGTCCAGTCCTGGGACCGACTATCCCATAGAGTGTAGAAACAGCTGTGTACGGCATGACAGCTGCAGTTAGGTAGGTCACCTGAGCATCTCCTTCTCCTGAGGCTCAGTGGACAGGTGCCTGGGCCATTAGCTTGTTGTTCTGATGGACTTATGAGACTTCACAGGAAAGTCAAGGCACTAATGGAACATACGGAGGAGGCAGACACTCCAGATGGGAATTCTCTTCTGCAGGTCAATAGTAACAGATGCTGCTGATGTGAGCAGCTCAACATCCCAGGTTCAGGCCATTACTGATAACTAAGATTATCTCATGAACTTGGCAAGGATCGTGCACTGTGTGTCCTATTACAGGGAAACGGAGACACAGGAAACAGTGCCTGAATCAGGGTCACACAGTCCCTGGGTGGCAGATCCAAATCACAGTATCTGTCTATAGTCACAGCTCCCAGTTCTCCCCAGGAAGGTTTATAAAGTATAAACTAATGAGGGCCTGGTTGAACTCTCTAAACTCCTGTCATTTGGTACCCTCCTCTCTTTCTTCAGAGAATATGACGCAGCCCTTTGTGCGAGTCACTGACACCACAGTCGAAGGACACAGATCTGTGATCTTCACATGCATCTCACCTGACACTGATGTCTCCATCCGTTGGATCTTCAATAACAAGAATCTGCAGCTCACAGAGAGGATGACTCTGTCCCCAACTAATTGTGGACTCAGAATAGATCCTGTGAGGATCGAGGATGCTGGGGAGTATCAGTGTGAGGTCTCCAATCGATTTGGTTTGAAGACCAGTCTCTCAGTCTCCTGGCCACGATGAGTGAGTGACCTCTCCTCTCATTCTACAGCAAAGTAGGGGTATTTCTTTATCAATGGGGTACAAAATGGAGAAAATTATGTGGTGAAAATGATCAGTTTCTACTCAGGCACAGCCAGCATGGTGACATCATGCCTATAATCCTGGGATACAAGTATGTACAATGGAAGGCCAGGATTTAAAGTGAGGTTGTCTTACAAGGAAACTAAAGACATCAATATTATAAACAAAAATTCAAAGGCCTTAAGAGCTGAGGTTGTGGTTCAAATATATATAGTGATCTCTCAGAATTCCTGAGAACTAATTTCAGGAGCCCTCAAACTTTTGGATGCTCTGAGTCTGCTGTGAAAATGGTGCATTGTTTGCATAGAGAAAATCATCCTCTCATATGCTCAAATACATTCCCTGTCTAACTAATTCACCTAGGCCCAATGCTGCCTGCACATCAGTCATCCATGTGAAGTGAGGAAGAGTGACAGGAGAAGGGTCTGCCCATGTTTCACTGTGGACATAGCTGGTTTCTAAACAGCTTTGATCCACAGTTTGTTTGAAGAACAGATGTAAAATACTTCATGTCCGGGCATATCATACTGTTTTCATCCTGAGAGTGGCATTCACAGCGGGACCTTGCACATGAGTGTTTTCCTGTTAACATGTATTTCTTTC
>CABHPR010140247.1:0-30534 GCA_902168415.1 Peromyscus melanophrys | reverse complement strand
TAAAAAACCATAGTGCTCTGGATGATAGAGCAGCTTTACAGGATAAAACAAACATTTCAGAAGAAACCATAGAGCAAATATTTGGCAAACTTCTGTAAATCATCACAGGGCAAAGCCAAAAATATGAATAAATGATATTGTAATTAAAGGTTTTGTAGACACGGGGGCAGATATAACAATAATTGCACCTGAATCTTTGCATCCAAATTGGCCTCTTCAGGAGGTAAATGCTCAGCTTTTTAGGATTGGAACTTTTTCTCAGGTAAAACAATGCATGTGATGGGTTGAATGTAGGACCAAAAGGAAAGGGAGGAAAATTAAAGTCATATGTGGCTAATATAGCTCTGAATTTATGGGGACATGATTTGTTACAGCAATGGAATATCCAGATTGACATTTCTCCAATCTCAGAAACAAACTACAAAGTAACATGTTTCTGAGAAAAATATGTTAAAAGGTATTATAAAGAACAGTCACTGACCATTTAGGTTGTACATAAACAGGGCACAATAGCTGCTGGTCTTTCAAAGTTACCAACAGCCCTACCTTTAAAGTGGTTAACTGATAAACATGTCTGGGTGGTACAATGGCCTATGATATCAGAAAAGTTGCAGAATTATACAGGAGCAGCTAAATGATCAACATATTGAAAAACTGACCAGTCCCTGGGATTTTCCTATATTTGTTATTAAAAAGAAACCTGGAAAATGGAGAATGTTAACAGATTTGAGCCATAAATAAGGTAATTCAGCCAATGGGCTCTCTGCAGCCTGGAATTCCTCTGCCCTTTCTGTTACCTAAAGAATGGCCTATTATAGTTATTGATTTTAAAGACTCTTTCTTCATTATACCTTTACATGAAAAGGAAAAAGAAAAATATGCCTTCATGGTGCCTAAGTATAATGATTCTCAACCTGTTAAGAGATTATCAATGGAAGGTTCTTCCACAAGGGATGTTAAACAGCCCCACTCTGTGCCAATATTTTGTAGGACAACCATATAAAATGATTTGTATATAGTTTCTTCAATATGTAATTTACCTTTATGTGGATAATATCTTACTAGCTGATTCAACTGTACATACTTTAGAGAAAATGTTTGAAGAAGTAAAGAAAATTTTGCCTGATTGGGAATTATAAATTGCTTCTAAAAAAACGATGAGGAAATTCTATTAATTACCTAAGATATAAAATAGGTTTACAAAGAATTCAACTCCAAAAGGCATAAATTAGGAGAGATCAATTGTGGACTCTGAATGACTTTCCAAAATTGCTGGGAGACATTAATTGGTTATAGTCTACAATTGGATTAACAACACAAGAACTGAGTAATTTGTTTCAAACCTTCCAAAGTGACAAGGACTTAATTAGTCCAAGAAAATTATCAGCTGAATGTAAGAGAGAATTGGCTTTGGTAGAAAAGAAATTACAGGATGCACACATGTGAATCATTTGAATCCAGAGCTTGATTGCATTCTGGTTATTTTGCCTTTTATTCATTCCCCTATGGGAGTTTTAATGCAGAGAGAAGATATCATCTTATAATGGATATTTTTGCCACACAAATAGAGTAAAAAATTAAAAACCAATGCAGAAAAGGTTTCTGAGTTGATTCTAAAATAAAAATTGAGACTTAGTCAATTAGCAGAAATAGACCCAGTAGAAATTGTAGTACATTTTACTAATGCTGAAATTTCTTCTTTATGGGTAGAAAATTAACATTGGAAGAGAGCTTGCAGTAATTTTTTGGGAGAGATTAACAACAAATATCCCCCAAACAAGATAATTCAGTTTATAGAGAGAACTAACTGGGTATTTCTTCAAATAGTAATGGAGCACCAATTTCTGGACTCCCTACATTCTATACCAATGCAAACAAATCAGGAAAGGCAGTTTATAAATCAGGAAATTTGAATAAAGTGGCTCAAATCCCTTATGATTCTTTTCAGAAGTCAGAATTACATGCTATTCTCATTGTATTATTAGATTTCCAGAACCTCTTAATATAGTTACTGACTCCCAATGTGCACATATACATATTGAAACTGATGAATTTATTCCAGATGATACATAATTGACTTTGTTATTTATTCAGTTACAAGAAATAATCAGAAATAGAAATCATCCCTTCTATTTAACACATATTAGATCCCATGAGGTTCTATCAGGCCTTCTAGCACAAGGTAATGATGAAATTGATCAACTATTGATATGAAATGAGCTGGAAGCCTCAGAATTTCATAAAAAACACCATATCAATAGCAAGAGTTTGAAAAAAGATTTTTCCATCACTTGGCAACAAACCAAGGAAATTATATGAAAATGTCCTAGATGTTGCTAATATAACCAAATTCTTCTACCTGCAGGAAGTAACCCAAAGGGTACACAAAGAAATAAAATTTGGCAAATGGTTATGTTTCATTTTGCAGAGTTTAGAAAATTAAAATATGTATACCACATCATAGATAAATATTCAAAATCACAATGAGCGACTGCTCTGAGTTTCAAAAAGGCTGATTCTATAATTACACATTTATTAGACATTATGGACATCATAGGGATACCTGTCAATATTAAGACTGATAGTGTTCCAGCATATGTCTCTAGTAAAATGAAACAGTTTTTTGCATATTACAACATAAAGCATATTCTAGGTATATCACACAATCCTAAAGAACAAGCAGTTATAGAAAGATCAAATTGATCTCTGAAAGATATGCTTAATAATCATAAAGGAGGAATAGAAAACCCCAGTGATAGATTGCATAATGCCTTATTAACTTTCTATTTTCTAAATGCTAATGAGAAAGGAGTGACAGCTGCAGAGAGATATTGCATAATAGAAAAAACTGCTGAATAAAATCATCCTTATACTTTAAAAATGTGTTCACCTCAGAATGGAAACCAGGATATATGTTGCACTGGGGAAGAGGTTTTCCTTTTGTTTCCACAGAAGAAGGACAGCAAAGAACACCATCAAAATTGATAAAGATTAGATTTGAACAAGAGAGACCTCTTGATTAGAAGAGGCAACAGTTCATTAACGAGCATGACCATTCAGTCTAAACTAACTTATCAGACTAACAAATGCTTTTCATTTGATCAGATAGAACTTGCCAAAAGTGAAACTCTCCATAATTAGGGTTGGAGAAGGGTTTTGTTTTTGTCTTTCCAGGAGAATGAAGGCATCCAGCTAAGGAATCTGAAGGCCAGTGGACAAATTAGACATGTGAAGAAAAAGGATGAATCATTAAGAGAAAATGTCCCAGGAAAAAGAGTAAATTGGCTATTGGTATATCACAATTCCAACAGGATAAAATTTCATAACTCTTCCCAAAAGTTTGTTTCTGCTGTTATCTACAGACACATAATGCAAATGGTCTTTTTGTAGTCTCATTTCAATTAAAAATTAAAGCTGGGTTTGGAGTTGGACTGTGGCTCTCTCATTCTCTAAACCTAAGCATGCTTGTTAAAAGGAAAATCCAAAATCTCTGTCTCATGTTAGAACAGCCACATGATATGGGACAGAAGAAAAACCAAAATTAAGGGACTATCATATTGCCATTAATCTCATAATCCTTTGGTTTTATTTTGACTCTTTTTTTTTTTTTTTTGGTTTTTCGAGACAGGGTTTCTCCGTGTAGCTTTGCGCCTCTCCTGGAGCTCACTTGGTAGCCCAGGCTGGCCTCGAACTCACAGAGATCCGCCTGGCTCTGCCTCCCGAGTGCTGGGATTAAAGGCGTGCGCCACCACCGCCCGGCTTATTTTGACTCTTTTAAACCTTAAGATATAAGTATTATCTAAATTTATAAAATTAATATATATGTATAATTATAACTTTTTGTCATGATATTAATTGCCATATAGAGTACTAAAAAATTCTAGAAAAAAGCTTCATCTAGCTTCCGTATAGGGCTTGAGTCTGAGTTTGTAATTAGGAATTAAGTTTATTTTCTCCTGATGTACTTAACAAATTGTGGTCCTTTAATCTCTCTGAGATCTGCTACATATGACATTTAAAATGTTTACATTTTTGGTAGTGAACCATGAGCATTCCTAACAGTGACCATTGATGTCCTCAAAAGGAGGATTGGGTCCCACAACAATGATTCCACCTGGACTATGGTAATGCCTCTAAGATGACAAACACCACCTAAAGATCTTCTTTGGACTACAAACTGCTCAGGAGAATTTCAAAGTGGCTAGCTGAGATGGTCCAGCCTCACAGACTATTCTAGGCAGGACTTGAGATAAACCCTGCACTTTCCCATTACACAGAGTCTGGATAACAAATGATACAGCTACCTCTCCCAGGACTTGACAATTATCTCAATTTTTTTTTCAGGATCCCCTAAAGATGCCACTTTCCACAGACTACAGGAAGTAATTTTAAGAACATGACGCCCACATTTCCAAGAGGTGGAGTGGATTGATTTTGGTCATTCAGTGGGTTATTGATATTTGTCATTGTTTAGGGGGGTTGGTTACAGGTTGTTATTGGTAATGGTCAGGAGAAAAATTGAACAAAGGAGATTAGATTCAGGGATCTTGTTTTGTAAAGAAAAAGGGGGGATATATAAATGATAGGATAAAAGGGCAGATTATTGAATCTACTTTTAAATCAAAAAAGCAACTACTAGTCTTAAATTGTTTATATTGGCTTGGATTTTTGTATATTGATACAAGATTGCTGTTATTTTTGTTATGCTGTATATATGTGTCTCCTCTTGTTTAAGGTATTTTTGTATATTGATACAAATTTAGGGTTATAGTTAGAACATACTATAAATACATTTCTACTCTTGTTCAAGGTATTGTACCTATACAGCTCATTTAACAATGTAATGTAAATTTCTAGTCCTTGAATGTTATTATTACAAACCATTTGGGCCAATAAAAAATACAGGTCAGTAGTTAGTTGCCTATTGCAATCAAACTTGTAGTCATGTCAGGTAAGTTTTCAAGGTCAAACAGATATATTTTAGATAGGTAATCTTCAAACACTTCAGAGACATACAGAATTTGTCATTTAAGATATTTCAATAACATGAGTTTTTTCTTATGATAATGAGATATGTCTGCTCCTGGCAGCACCAGTCTACTTCAGAGAAGATGATGGGCACTGAAGAAACTCCTTATGGAGTTTACTTTCTTTGTGGCTAAAGTTAGCTACTGTGCAAGAAAATGCCCTTGCCTCTACTGCTGACACTACGCTGTCCAAATTGGACAAGCAGGACACAAAAGAAAGTGACTGCTGAACCTTGCCAAGACAAGGTGGGACAGTCCTTCAAAAATCCTGGTTCACAGAAGTCTGTCAGATATTCTAGGCCTGTAGGCTGAAGATGGATGCCCCAATGTTACAGAGGAACCTTGGGTGACTGTCTAGGCACCCAGCTGTTTCTGTCATTTCTTAGTTTTGGAAGTTGTTTGCTCTGAACATCCTGTTTACTCAGGTAATATGATATAATTCTCTGGTCTCTGATGGAATTGAAGACTAGATAGTTTTAGATGTCATTTTTCTTGTTAACAAATTCAGAAAAGAAACTCACAAAAGAGGTGTAAAGTGTAAAAAGTTGAGAGACATAAAAAGATAGTTTAGGATTGGTAATGCAAGTTAGGATAGAAAGTGAATTAGGTACAATACTTTGGACTCACCGAGACAGGTTAGATAATGGAGTATTTTCTCGGAATTTGTCAAATGCTAATGGACTAGACAGAACATTTTTTATTACTATAGCTATATAATATTATGAAATCTGTGACTGCAATGTCTCCAGCATTGCTCTGACTATCTGGGATCTTTTGCAGTTTCACATGAATTTTAGGAATTTTTCCATTTTTATAAAAAAAACAAAATGGGGGGTTTTGTTTGAGATTACATTGAGTCTGCAAACTGTCTGGTTAGAATGTTCATTTTCACAATATTAATTATACCAATCCATTATCATGGGTTGTTTTCCATTTCTTTCTGCCTTCCTCAATCTTTTGCTTCAGAGATTTAAAGTTTTCATAGTAGAGTTCTTACACCTCCTTGGTTATGTTTATTCTTTGTCTTTCTGAGGACAATGTGGGTGGGAGTTTGGCAATAATGTTTTTTTTCCAGTGTGCTTGGTGTTGGTGGAGAGAGAAACCACTCATGTGTAGGTTGATTTTGTATCCTGCCCCTTTGCTGAAATCGTTGATTGCTCCTAGAGGTTTTCTAGTGGAATGTTGTTGTCTTTTCTGAATAATAGAATGCCATCTGCAAATAGGGAAAGTTTAGCTTCTTTTCCCTGTTCACGTGCTTTCCTGTCCTTCTCTTGTCTTATTTCTCCAGCCAGTGCTTCCAGTACTATATTTAAAAGGAGTTGAGAAGTGGACAACTGAGTCCTTTTCCTGGTTTTAATGAGATTATGTCAAGATTTTTCTCTTTTTTCATGATGCTGACTGTAGACGAATTTCTAAACAGTCTTATTAAATAAGAAACACAGAGCCAAATACAGAGGTAATAGCCAAAGAGATCAGAGAACTAGCAAAGAGTCACGACTACCTTATCTTACCACCTCACTGCCGTCGCTTCCCCCAGAGAGAGCTTCTTCCTGTGTAACCTGTGTTTTCATTGTCTTTCTGTTCTGCCTTCTCATTGGCTCTAAGCCCAACCACATGACTTCCTCATCACTGCCTGTCTATACAGACCTCCAGGTCTCTATAGTTGGTACTGGGATTAAAGGCTCATGTCACCACCTTGGCTGTGTCCTTGAGCACACAGAGACTCTGCCTGCCATGTGATCAGATTCAGGGCATGTGCTACCAACACCGGACTTCTGCTTATGGCTTGCTATGTGACCTCACTATGTGACCTCTGATCTCCAGACAAACTTTATCTATTAACATACAAATAAAATCACATTTCAGCACAATTAAAATATCCCCACATTTCCCTCTTTTATTCTAATAAAAAGAAAAAGAAAAAAGTTATAACTAATATAAGAAAAGCTATATACAATAAGTACAATAACTATATACAATATATACAAGCAATAAATACCTCAACAATGTCTAGTTCGTTTGTATTTGACAGACTCAGAGAAAATATTCCATTATCTATCCTATTTTGGTAAGTCCAAAATGTACCTGATTCACTTTTTATCTTATCTTATATTACTAACAGAGAACTATCTTATAATGTCTTTCAAATTTATACACTTTACATCTCTTTAGTGAGTTTCTTTTCTGAAATTGTTAACAAGGAAAACTATAGCTACCTAATCTTTAACTAACTATAACTATAACAATCTAATATTCAACTCCCTCAGAGACTCAAGAAGGAAATAATATTACCTAAAAAAAACCAGAAAGTGCAAACAAGTAACTTCCAAAAAATGTGAATTGACAGAAACAGCCAGCTGCCTGGACAGTCACCCGAGGTTTCTCCGCAGTGTTGGGGCATCATCTTCAGCCTATAGGCTTAGCTTATCTGACAGACTCATTTGTGAAGTAAGATGTACATAAGGTCTACAGTTCAACCTCACATTCAGTGCGAGTAGTCCATGTACCAGATAAACCTGAATTCCACTAGTGTCCTGTCATGATTCAGGATTTTAAATTCTGGAAATTGTTGATGTTTTTGGAATTCAGCTGTCCATTCTTCTTGGCGTGTGGGTGGCTTCATCTCTTTTATTAAATGCCAGTCTATCATTGAGAGGTTAGACTCTGTCAACCTAGGTACTCTTTCAAGAACAACTGTTTCAGCTACTGTTCCACTGCACATCAGAAGCCATTGGTCCACTTCCTGTTTAGCTGCTTTCGAAGAAAGGGGCACTGTACTTTTTCTGGATTTCAAGGTCCACTTCAGTGATGGTGCCATATTGTCCTGGCCTCAGAGGATGCCTGTTGCTAAAGACACAACCACACTTGTCTTGTCAAGAATTGGTAGTGCTTTGTTTCGTGTCCTGTTTGTCCATTTTGTCCTGTTTTTCAGCAGTCAATTCGAGGACACTTTGTTGTCCAGTGGCTAAATTTATCACAATGAAAGTTAACCCCATATGCAGTTTCTTCAATGCCCATATCTTCTCTGAAGTAGATTGGTGCTGCCAGGAGCTGACATGTCTCATAGTCATAAAAAATATTCTAAGTTATTAAAACATTTTAAATGTCATATTCTGTAGACCTCTGAAGGGTTTGAAGATGATCGGTCTATCTAAAATATCTCTGCTTGACCTTGAAAACATACCTAATATGACTACAAGTTCGATTGTAATGTCTAACTACTAACTTTCATTTCTTTATATTCTAATAGTTGGTAATAATAACATTTAAGGATTAGCAAATTGCATTACATTGTTAAATTGACTGTATTAGTACAATATCCTGAACAAAATTAGGAATATATGTACAGCATTTTCTAATAATGTCAATCTCAATATATATAATTTGTATACAATACATAAAAATCCAATCCAATGTAAAGTATTTAAAACTAGTAATTATCTTTTAAAAGTAGATTCAATAATCTATCTTTTTATCTATATCATATCTATATTCTCTGTACTTTTCAGAGTAGATTCAATAATCTACCCTCTATTCTATCACTTCTATATATCTTTTTTTCAAACAAGAACCTTAAATCTAATCTTCTTTGCTTAGCCTTTTTCCTAACCATTAACAACAACAACTTGTAACCAACCCTCCTAAACAATGAAAATTATCTCAAACCCAAAACCCATTGAAAGACCAAACACCACCCACCCCACACCACCTCTTTGGGAATGTGGGCATCGTGTTCTTAAAATTACTTCCTACTGATTGTGGGCAAAGGCATCTTTAGGGAATTCTGAAAAGAAAAATTTTGGGTTAATTTTCAAGTTCTAGGAAAGGTAGCTATATCATTTGTTATCTAGGCTCTGCATAATGCCAAAGTTCAGGGCTTATCTCAAGTCCTTGTTCAAGTAGTCTGTAAAACTCGATCATCTCACCTAGCCATCTTCAAATTGTTTTGAGTGGTTTGTAGTCCAAAGCTGATCTGTGGGTGATGTTTGTCAGCTTAGTGGTATTATAATTGTCCATGTGGAATTGTTGTTGTGGGGCCCCATCATCTTTCTGGAGACTTCAAATTCGAAGTTAGGTCTGGTCATGATTCCCTGCAGAAAACTGATACTCAAACACAAAACATGTATAGGCAGCTAATTGAAGCCTTTTTTCTAGAATTAGTTAGTACTCTATATGACCACTAATATCATAACAAAAGTTTAAAATATATATTAATCTTATAAATTTTGATATAAAATTCATACTTTAAGAAAAGTTTAAAGAATAAAAATAGAATCAAAGAATTGAGATTAGTAGCAATAAAATAGTCCCTTAATTTTTTTTCTTCTGTCCCATATTAGAAGATGGCTCTTTCTTCTGACATGATACAGGGAGTTTGTATTTTCCTTTTAACAACATGCTTGGGTTTAGAGAAGGAGAGAGCCATTCTCCAACTCCAAACTCAGCTTTAATTTTTAATTGAACTGGGACTACAGAAAGACCATTTGTGTTAAGTGTTTTTAGAGAAGAGCAGAAACAAACATTTAGGAAGACTTATGAAATTTTATAAATGATATACCAGTAGGCCAATTTACTTCTTTTCTTGTGACATTTTTTTCTAGATGATTTGTCCTTTTTCTTCAGATGTCTCATTTGAACAGTGTTCTTCAAATTCCTTAGCCTTCATTCTCCTAAAGGACAAAAATAAAAACCTTTCCCCAAGACTAACATTGGGGAGGATTCCTTCTTATATCTGATTAAAGAAAAGGCATATGTTAATGGTACAAGTTAGTTTGAATTGGATGGTCATGCTGGTTGATGAGCTATCACCTCTTCTAATTAAGAAGTCTCTCTTGTTCAAATCAAACCTTTATCAATTTTGATGGTATCCACAGCTTATCTTCTCCTATAGAAACCAAAGCAAAACCTCATCCCCAATGTAATACATATCCTGGTTTCCATTCTGAGGTCAGTACATCCTTAAAGTATATAGGCTGATTTAATTTTGTAGTTTTTTTCTATTGTCCAATGTCCCTCTGCAGCTGTTGTTCCTTTCTCATTGGCATTGAGAAAATTCAAAGTTAATAGAGCATTGTGTAATCTATTTCTGGGGTTTTTTGCTACCCCTTTCTGTTTATTTAGCATATCCTTTAGAGTTCTGCTTGATCTTTTTATAACTGCTTGGCCTGTAGGATTATGTGGTATACCTGCAACATGCTTTATATTGTAATAAGCAAAAAACAGTTACATTTCACCAGAGACATATGATGGAGCATTGTCAGTTTTAATTTGTTCAGGTATACCCATGATGGCCATAACTTCTAGCAAATACGTGATTACAGAATCAGCTTTTTCAGAGCTCAAAGCAGTTGCCCATTGAAATTCTGAATAAGTATCAATGGTATGGTGTACTTATTTCAATTTTCCAAATTCTGCCAAGTGAAACACATCCATGTGCCAGATTTCATTCCTCTGAGTACCCTTTGGGTTACATCCTGCTGGTAATAGAGTCTGAGTGTAAAAGGAACAAGTAGGACATTTCCTTACAATTTCCTTGGCTTGTTGCCAGGTTATGGAAAAATCCCTTTTTAAACCTTTACTATTGACATGATGTTTTTTATGAAATTCTGAGGCCTCCAGCACATTTCCTATCAATAATTTATCAATCTCATCGTTACCTTGTGCTAGAGGGCCTGGCAGACCGGTATGAGATCGAATGTGAGTTATATATAAAGGATGACTCCTTTTCCTGATGGTATCTTGTAATTGAATAAATAGTGAAGTTAATTCTGAAGCATCAGGGATAAATTCTGCAGTCTCAATGTGTAATACTACTCTTTCAGCATACTGAGAGTCAGTTACTATGTTGAGAGGTTCTGAAAAATCCATTAATACCAACAGAATAGCATACAATTCTGATTTTTGAAGTAAATTATAAGGACTTTGAGCCACTTTACTTAAATTTTCTGATTTGTAACCTGCTTTTCCTTGTTTGTTTGCATCTGTACAAAATGTACGAGTGTCAGATATGGGTGTTTCCTGTACAATGAGGCAAAATCCAATCAGCTCTCTTTATAAGTTCAATTCTATCGCTTTTGGGATATTTGCTGTTAATCTCTCCCAAAAAATTACTGCAAGCTCTTTGCCAAGGTTCACTTTCTGCTCATAATTTGTCAATGTCCTCCTTAGTTAAAGGTATGACAATTTCTGCTGGGTCTATTCCTGCTAATTGATGAAGTCTCAATTTTCCTTTTAAAAATCAAGTCAGAGATTTTTTTCCACATACGTTTTTAACTTTTTACTCTGTTTATTTAGTAGAAATATCCATTCAAATATAATATCTTCCCTCTGCATTAAAATTCCTGTAGGAGAATGCCTAGAGGGTAAAATAACCAAAATGCAATCCAGCTTTGGATCAACATGATCCATGCGTCCTCCCTGTACTCTCTTTTCTACCAAGGCCAATTCTTTCTCAGCTTCAGGTGATAATTCTCTTGGACTATTTAAGTCCTTGTCACCTTCTAAGGTTTTGAACAAATTACTCAGTTCATTATTTTTTAACACAGCAATAGTTCATAGATGAGAAATGTCTCTGAATAATATTTGAAAGTCAATAAGCGTCCTTAATCCATCTCTCCTAATTTGTACCTTTTGGGGTCTAATTTTTGGTACACCTATTTTATATCCTAAATAATTAATAGAATCTGTTCTTTGTATCTTTTCAGGACAATTTGCAGTCCTCCAAGGCAAAATTTTCTTTACTTCTTCAAACATTCTTTCTAAAGTATCTGCATTTGAGTCAGCTAGTAAAATATCATCCATATAATGATAAATTATAGATTTAGGAAATTTTTTATGTACCACTTCCAATGGCTGTTGTACAAAATATTGACACAGAGTTGGGCTATTCAACATTCCCTGTGGGAGGACCCTCCATTGAAATCTTTTAACCGGTTGAGAATTGTTATAAGTAGGCACTCTGAAAGCAAATCTTTCTCTGTCTTTTTCTTGTAAGGGTATTGAAAAGAAACAGTCTTTTAAATCAATAACTATAAGAGGCCAACCTTTGGGTAACAGAGTAGGCAAAGGAGTTCCAGATTGTAGAGAGCCCATTGGCTGAATTACTTTGTTAAATGCTCTAAGGTCTGTTACCATTCTCCATTTACCAGATTTCTTTTTAATAACAAATACAGGAGAATTCCAAGGGCTGGTTGATTCTTCAATATGCTGAGCATTTAACTGTTCTTGTACCAGCTCTTCTAAAGCCTGGAGTTTCTCTGTTGTTAAAGGCCATTGCTGAACCCATACAGGCTTGTCTGTTAACCATTTTAAAGGTAGAGCTGTTGGTGTCTTTGAAAGATCATCAGTTGTTGTTGTGCCCTGTTCTTGTACAATCTGGATGGCTGGTGACCACTCATTAGAATAATACCTTCTAATATTTCTCTCAGAAACATGTGCTAGTTTATGATTTGTTTCTGAGGTTGGAGGGATGTTAATCTGAGTATTCCATTGTTGTAATAGATTACAGCCCCATAAATTCATAGCTATATTAGCCACATATGGCTTTAATTTTCCTCTCTGTCCTTCTGGACCTATACATTTGAGCCATCTTGCACTCTGTTTTACTTGAGATAATGTTCTGATCCCTAACAGCTGTACCTTTACCTCCTGAAGAGGCCATGTTGGATGCCAAAATTCTGGTGCAATTATTGTCACATCTGCACCTGTGTCTACTAAACCCCAACAAAACATCATTTATTTGTATTTTTAATTTTGGTCTTTGTTAATTTATAGAAATTTGCCAAAAAATTTGCTTTATGGCTTCTTTTGATTTTTCTATTCTCTCTGCCTCAGCTATTCTATCACTCCAAGCAGTCTGGTTTATTCCAATAGGCATTTGGTTATTTAATTGCTCTGAATATGGGTTTCTTCTATGATGGCAGGAAAGGTCTGAACTGGATTTGCTATGGGGGCCTGCATGAGGCCCCTCTGAGAGTTTCCTGAGGACAGAGGCAAAGGATTACCTTGTCTGTCTCTTGTTGATCTACATTCAAGTAGTTTTTACCATTTACCAAAAGTGTTTACCATTACCACACCTTCTGCATACTCCAGAAGGAAGGGGCATTCTGTTGCTGTTCCTAGAATAAACATTCTTTCCAGGAATGTCCTGTTTACATCCCCTTTCCAAATGACCTTGCTTTCCACACCCAAAAACATCTGACATTCCTTGAAATTGCTTCTCCTATCCACATATCATCATGGTCATGAGAGTCAACATTAATTGTGTCCCTGATTCAATCCTCCAAGAGTGCAGATCTTGCCTTTAATGGCCTGATTATTCTTTTGCATGCTGCGTTCGCATTCTCAAAAGCCAAAGATTCGATTATTATCTGTCTAGCTTCTGAATTTGAGACCATTCTATTTACTGCTGAAGACAACCTTTGTAAGAAATCTGTGAAGTATTCTTTCAGGCCCTGTATAACTTTTGTGAATGACTCAATTTTCTTTTTCTTTTTTAAATTTTATATAAGAGATTTTTCTAGTCATTTTACATATCAGCCACCAATTCCCCTGTCCTCCCTCCTCCCACCCCCAGTCTTCCCCCCCAATCCACCCCCACTCCCACCTCCTCCAAGGCAAAGTCTCCCCTGGGGAGTCAGCCCAGTCTGGTACATTCAGTTGAGGCAGGGCCATTCCCCTCCTCCCTGCATCAAGGCTGAGCAAAGTGTCTCAGCATAGACCCTAGGTTCCAAAAAAGCCGGCTCATACACCCAGGACAGGTCCTGGACCCACTGCCTGGGGGCCTCCTGAATAGTTCAAGCTAATCAACTGTCTCACTTATCCAGAGGGCCTAGTCCAGTTCCATGGGGGCTCCTCAGCCATTGGTTCACAGTTCATATGTTTCCACTAGCTTGGCTATTTGTCCCTGTGCTTTTTCCAATCATGGTCTCAATATCTCTTGCTCATATAATCCCTCCTCTCTCTCATTGATTAGTCTCCTGGAGCTCTACCTGGGGTTTGGCCATGGATCTCTGCATCTGCTTCCATCAGTCACTGGATGAGAGTTCTATCATGATAGTTAGGGTGTTCAGCCATCCAATCACCAGAGTATATCAGCTCAGACATTCTCTTGACCATTGCCATTAGTTTATAGTGGAGTTATCTTTGTGGATTTCTGGGGACCTCTCTAGCATTCTGCTTTTTCCTATTCCCATGGGGTCTTCATTTATCATAGTATCACTTTCCTTGTTCTCCCACTCTGTTCCTGATCCTGCTGGGACCTCCCGCTCCCCTAAGCTCTCTTTCTCCTGACCCATACCCTCCATTATCCCCCACCCCCACTTTGCTCATGTAGATCTCATCCATTTCTCTGTCATTGGGCTATCCCTGTGTCTTTCTTAGGGCCCTCTTTACTAGGTAGCCTCCCTGGAGTTGTCAGTTGCAGTCTGGTTATCCTTTGCTTTACATCTAGTATCCACTTATGAGTGAGTACATACCATGTTTGTCTTTCTGAGTCTTGGTTACCTCACTCAGGATGATATTTTCTAGTTCTATCCATTTGCCTGCAAACTTCATGATGTCATTGTTTTTCTCTGCTGAATAGTACTCCACTGTGTATATGTACCACATTTTATCCTTTCTTCAGTTGACGGGCATCTAGGTTGTTTCTAGGTTCTGGCTATTACAAATAATGCTACTATGAACATAGATGAGCATGTGTCCTTGTGGTATGATTGAGCATTTCTTGGGTATATGCCCAAGAGTGGTATAGCTGGATCTTGAGGGAGATTGATTCCCAATTTTCTAAGAAAATTGTCATATTGATTTCCAAAGTGGTTGTACAAGTTCAATTTGCTTTCGTGCTTCCTCAGTTCTGTCTCATGCATTCATGGCTGTCATGTGGCATAGAATTAAGGTTTGGTTATCATATAAACATTGTCTTTGTATTTCAGCATATTGGCCTTTTCCAAGAAGCTGATCCTGGGAAATTCCCACACCTCTAGCTCTCCACTGACTTTCTGTAGTCTTAGCCTCATCTCTGTACCACATGCACCACTGCAGCTGTGCTCTGGGTTCCAGGACGGCGGTTACTAATTCTTTCCAGGCTTGAGGGATAATCCTATTACAAGTTGACCAGGAGTTTAACATTTGCTTTACAAATGGAGAATGTGTGCCATAAGATACTATAGCCTCCTCAAACTTCCTTAAATCTAACATTTCAACTGGAGTCCAATTAGTTCATGCACGTCCTTGATCAGGTAGTTGCTGTATGGTTACCAGCTAAATTAAGGTTGATTGTTTGAAAACAGGCTGTCTTTCTGTAACCTTATAATCCAATCCTGAAATAATTTCACCCTTAAATTCTTCTGTCTGAGTCTGAATTTCTCTATAATTCATTTTAACAAGTTTTTCTAAAACTTTTATCTTTGCACTTAAATGGATTATCTTTTTAACTTGTAAAATATGGATAAGTAAACAAATAATATGCATAATTGATATTACATACATGCCATCAACATTAATCCTCTCATGTAATTGTTCCATTTTCAGACTGCCTAATGTTTTATCAAACAAAGACCCATTCCTTCCATTGTAAAGATATTTCTCATTTTTTTAATGTGGGAAAAAATTTTCTCTTTTAAGTAGTTTCTCCCTTTAAGATACCTGATATCTTAATTGACTTACCAAGTCTGCATTGAACAGTAGAAGTCTGAGGGAATTTCAAAACAGTTACAGAGAGAGAGAGAGAGAGAGAGAGAGAGAGAGAGAGAGAGAGAGAGAGAGAGAGAGAGAGAGAAAGTTCCTACTACCTACTAGGAGAAGAGAAAAGAGCTAAAAGCTATAGTCTAGCCAGTGCTCTGGCTTGAGCCGATTCAGGCCTGAGCTCTGGCTCCCTTAAGCTCCAACCACTATGAGTTGGCAATCTGTCCACAAGCAGCTCCAGCTGCATGTAACTGCTTGTAGTTATGGTCGAGTGCAGCTCTGACCACGTGCAGCCAGATCACTTATTGTTCCGGCCGGGCCTGGGGCCTGTAATCTCTGGCTGAGCCGAGGCCTGTAAACCCTGGCCTGTGAGGACACCAACTTTTTTAAATGCATTCTTGCCACGTGGGCACCAAATGTAGATGAAATTCTAAACAGTCTTAGTAAATAAGAAACACAGAGCCAAATACAGGGGTAATAGCTGAAGAGATCAGGGAATTAGTGAAGAGCCACTGACTACCCTTTAGCTTACCACCAAGCCTTAGTAGTTTCCCACATGAGAGAGCTTCATCCTGCCTAACCTGCACTTTTATTGCTTTCCTGTTCTGCCTTCTCATTGGCTCTAAGCCCAGCCACATGATTTCCTTGTCACTGCCTGTCTATACAGATCTCCAGGTCTGTATGGTTGGTACTGGGATTAAAAGAGTGTGTCACCATGCTTGGCTGTGTCCTTGAACACATGGAGACTCTGCCTGTCATGTGATCAAATTAAGAGTGTAGGCTACCACCGCCTGACTTCTGTTCCTGGCTTGCTATGACCTCTGATCTCCAGGCAAACTTTATTTATTAACATACAAATAAATTTACATTTAAAATTACAAATACAAATTATACTTCAGCACAATTAAAATATCACCACATACCCCGTGCCCATTGATTGCACATAGAAGTTCCCAGGAAGAAAGCCAAAGTATATCAGCTTATTCTTTCGCAGGTTAATAATTATCAGAACATTTGAGGTTATCATCCCAGAGGCCATCTACTTTTGGTTTCTCAGAAATCACAGAAATACAGGCAATGGTTTAAGGTACCAGACTGCCAGCTTCCTCTCAGCCTAAGTCCGTCTTCGTCACTCTGTAATTCGTCAGGTTGTCTTCTAACCAGTTCCAGACAACTCTTGTCTTCTGTCCCATCTGTATGTCACTCCGTCTACAGTTCTCTGCCACCAGCCTTCTGGGTTTTCCCATGACCTGCATATCAGCCTTAACTCCTGCCATTGTCACATCTCAGCATCATTTCTAATGTCATGGAAACCACCGCAGGAGAGAGAGAGAGAAAATCATAAAGAGCAAATAGAGTAGGAGGATCACAAGAACCAGAAACAGTTGGATGGGTGAGAGCATGACATGCATACGCCATAAAGTCTGCCCTCGGGACACAAGGGTTGTTTTCTCCCTGGCCCACAGAAAGCAGGCTTAGCAGAATATCAGGTGGGGCAGGCCTGGAGGGATTGATGTCCTCATTGATACTTCATTCTCGGGTACCTCCAGCACAGATTCCACCGGCAACACGTCAGGCTTTTCATATGCCATCTCCGGCAATTAAATTGGTTCTTTGATGGTTTCACACAGGTATATAATGCATTCTTGTAATGTCCTTCCCCGATTCTCTCTAATGTCCCTCCTACACAGTAAACACCTCCTCCTCCCTACTTGTCCCTTTCTTGGGTTCATGGTTTAGAGCTTTGTTGTAAGACCTACTCAGTTTAATCTGGTGCATCTGTGTGACCATTGCATTGGGACTATTCACTGTAGCCTGAGAGGTCACCATTGGCACAGAGCTGAAGTCACTGACTCTGCCTTCCCCCAAATTTATCCAAAGGAACAATTTAGAAATGAGAGACAGAACCCCCCTAAATCCCTCCTTCATCCTTCCTGGCTGCTGATGGGCCCATTCTTGTGTAGACCCAGCACAGTTATCCAGGGTTGTAAGTTCCTGCTTGCAGTGACTGTGTCTTGCACAGAAGATGGCATTGTGCAGTGCTTCTCCCCATCTTCCAGCTCTTACAATCTTTATATCCACTCTTTGGCAATGTTCCCTGAACTTATAGAAGACACAAAAGTGTCAAATCTAGTGCTGAGCACTAAACAATCGCTGTTCTCAGCACCTTGTGCTGCTTATTCTTCTCTGCCTTCAATGCGGTTCAACTGAAGAGAAGACTCTGTGATTAAATCCAAGAAGTGTTTACTGTCTGTGAGTATAAACATTCTTATTTAGAAAGTAGTCCAATGCTTTGTGAATTTGAATAACGACAGAATTTAGCATGTGCACACACATACCACACCCCCAGGCCCTATGACCTTCCATGCCATGGGATTTTGAGTGGGTTTATGGTACCACATATGGAATCCTTTCTGTGGAGTGGACCTCTAATCCAATCAGAGAGCATGTTGGTTACCCACATACCATCTGTGCCACTATTGAACATCTTTCCTGGCAGGTTGATATCATAGTTGGATTCACAGCTGGGTAAGACTCTTCTCCCCAACAGCCTGCATAGCATCTTCTGGCACTATGAAAGCTACCAGGTAGGAAGGAGGTTTCAAACACAGCTCCATCTCCATGGCTCTGTATCATGTGACTGTGATGTGTGATGCCTTTGGCAATCAAGTGTTATCACCTAGTTCTTATGGGCAATCAAGAGCAAGGACAAGAGCCTGTGTTGTTTGTTGAGTCCACAGGGGCTCCCTGATCAACAGATCATGAGCAATCCTACTCCTGGCCCTGGAGTTTTTGTTCTATAACCCATCACTTCCAGGAGAGCTTTTTCCAGCCATGTAGAGTACCTCCCTTCCAACTTTTAAGTTTGTTAACCAGATTGTAGGTTTATATAGAGCTTTTTCTTCTTTTCTCTCTATGTCTCGTTTTTATTATTTTTTAATTGTAAAAATGTATGATAGTCATATTAATTCACTCACCTAACTCCTCCTAGATCAATCACTTCTTTCTCATTTACCCAAATTATGGACTAAGGGATGAAGGATCCCAGAGCCAGTGGATGACTATAAGGGAACAGTCTTTTTTTGGACACATCAGGGCACTTGCACATATGGGAGGGAGGGAAGGCTGGAGGGGCAGGAGGAGGGAAGGGGGGGTCTGTGATTGGTATGTAAAATGAGTAAAAAATTTCTTAAGAAAAAAAAGAAATGGTTTAATTTAAGATGAAAGAGCTAGCTAGCAAGAAGCTGAAGCCATAGGCCATACAGTTTGTAATTAATATAAGCTTCTGAATAATTATTTTATAGGCAGCTGTGGGACCTTGGGTGGGAGAGATCCATCTGGACTGCTGGGCACGGAAGGACCGGAGAAAGTCCAGCTACACTGATCTGCTGTCAATTCTCCTATCCTGCTCAACCTTGTCAGCCTCCTCTGAATTTATATGGTTCTGTTTTGTTCTTGAGTTTGTGTGAAGCAGTTCCAACCTCCAAGGCACAGAGAAGACTCCCAAGTGTGATCAACTAATGTTATTTCCCTGAAAGCAGGGGTAGTACATTTAGGACTTCTTCAAGAAGATACAGAAACAATTTCTCCAGAAAAGACATGGGTGAATCATTACAGTAATAGCCTACCAAAAGTGTAACACACAGAGATTCCAATCAAAAGGGCCTCAGGTCAACTATCAATCATAGCGTGTGGCTCAGCTTTGCTGGAGCTTTGTCAAGCAGCTGTGCTGGCTTCATGACTTTCTCTGTTCCCCTAGGAGATGGGTGTGTCAGGGAAGTAAAATAAATGACACATAGATACATAATAAATAAATAAATAAATAAATAAATAAATAAATAAATACATTCATTTATTTAAAAAAATTCTGGGATTAAAGGTGTGCAGCACCACCCTTACTACTTGAATTTCTAAACTAGTGAGAAATTATATGAACTGCCTAGTGTCTCTCCTAATATATATATGTATGTGTGTGTGTGTGTGTGTGTGTGTGTGTGTGTGTGTGCATATAAAATACATTTTTAATTTTGCTGTTCTGCTTTAAAAATACTTAAGTCCAGGCTGGGCAGGTTCTGCTCAGCAGCAGTGGGTGGTGAGCTCAGTCCCAGGGGCTAAGCCCAAAGGTCAAACAATAGTTACCTAAATTGTTTCAAAAATTTTTCTTCATGGCTTTATTCTCAATAAGTTATTAACAAGGAGCTTACATCATTTGTTTTTGTGGTTGCAGAAGGGGAATTCCAAACAGAAATTTCTGAGTCCTGAGTGGGCATGTGTATGTATTTACATTTGAGTGGTCTATGGAATCTTGGTATGGGGAGTGGATAATGAAACAAGGTTTCTGGTTGATGAGGGGTTTATATGTATTCCAGACTCCTGATTAGAACATCAAGAAGAGAGTGAGGGGGTGGCACACGCCTTTAGTCCCTGCATTCGGGAGACAGAGCCAGGCAGATCTCTGTGAGTTCGAGGCCAGCCTGGTCCACAGAGTGAGATTCAGGACAGGCCCCAAAGCTACACAGAGAAACCCTGTCTCACAAAAGAAAAAAAAAAAAAAACCAGTCAGAAGAAGAAACCTTTCTGCTTATTGCAGAGATGCAGTGGGGATGGCTGTAAAGGAAAGCTTTAATGCTTCCAGGGAGAGCAAGTACAGGATTTGAATCAGGGCTGCCTGACCCCAAGCATTCTCACTGTATCAGCGACTCTTACATTCCACTGAGGCCCACACCAGCTCATCTCCCATCAGCCAGCTGTTCACCTGCTGCCAGATCTGCTCCACCCTCTGTGACTCACTTCAGTTCTTGGCCTCCTGGGCTGGGTGGACCTAGAAGAGAAGCGTGTCTGGCTTTGAATCTGCAGAGAACTCAGATGATTCATGAAGGGAGATGAGGACGATGTTGTCCTTGAAGCCCAGAGCTCTAGTCCAGCTTTTACTAAAGTACCTGCTCCTGGAGGAGTTGTTGGGCACCTGTGCCGGTGAGTGCTGGACAGGGAGAGGGACCTCGCTATGTTCCTGTGCTGTGGGGGGTAGCATGAGGGAATTTGGGGTGTGTAAATATGTGTCTATGTGTCTGTTGGTGTTAGTTATTTGAGCTGTTACCCTGCAAGGAAACGTTACAAAACACGACAGAATCCGCTAATAAGAGTTTATTCAGAAGAAAGGGATAGTGAGTGCCCGTACGGGGAGACACATGTGTGGAGAAGAAGGTTAGATCAGAGTTATGGCGGCTTTTTATAAAGGTGGGGCATATACAGGTAGACGTAGATGATGTAGGCACACTGCGCGCTTGCGTGGCTACGTGACATCACGGATCCTGGTCATGCGAGACGCCATGACCCGGAAATGGCTATCTTGACCTGGAATTGGCCAGGTGGATGTGTCCGGGTCCATCGGTTGTCCTGGTTACAAGACTCCCTGACCTGGAAATGGCTATCCTGACCCGGACCTGGCTTGGTGGAAGTGTCCGCCGGGCATATGCAAACATGCCTGACCCTTCAGTTGGTACGTGAGTGTGTGTGTGTGTGTGTGTGTCTTTGTGTGTATGTGTCTCTGTGTGCCTGTGTATGTGTGCTGTGTGTTTGTCTGTGTCTGTGTGGTGTGTGTATATTTCTCTCTGTGTGTCTATGTCTATGCCTGTGTATGGGACTGTGTGTGTCTGTGTGTGTGCACTGGTGTGTGTCTGTGTCGTGTGTGTGTGTCTGTGTGTCTGAGTATGTGTGTTGTGTGTCTGCATGGTGCAAACACTCTCCTGGATTTTTCCCTCCCAATAAATCTATTGAGTGAGGTCTGTTGTAATGACTCTTTTGCAGGAGCAGAGCAGAGCTGTAAACCCCTCCCCTGCTGGAGCAGAGTTCTTACACTTGCATTAAGGAAATGATTCCCAGACCAAGGGCTGCAACACTTTTCTGGGGAAACTGTGTTCAGTGTCTGAGCCAAGCTCAGGGATTGGTGGGATTTCAAGTCCTGAACTTGGTTAGGAGCAGGATATGTTTTTAGCTCTGGTCTCAGGGACAGGGTGTTCTTTCACTGGCCCTTTTTACCCTACAGTGATAACCACAGCCCAGGGAGGCGTTGGGTCCCTAGTGTTATTTCTTTACCGATGTTATTTACAGGGCACAAGAGAACACAAGGTACAACAAAACCCACTATAAGAGATTTTATTAGGGAAAGGGAAGGATAGACATGAGTAGGCCTCCCAGAAAGAAATGTGCAGGGAGGGCAGGGTGGAGTCTGCTTTTATAGGTCGCCTCATGGATGCACATATGGGCTTATGTAGCTATGCCAGACATGCACATGACCACACTTTGCGCAGATTACTTGACCATGCTATGCACAGATTACATAGGACGTAAGGCCCTGGGGTGACTAAGCATTTTGCCTGACTGCTGACATCACATGTGCGGTCATGTGACTCCAGAAGTGGCTAGGAATAACATTCCAGCCTCTTTGTTATTATAAAAAGTAAGGGATTAGGGGTGGTGGGTGAATGTGACTTGGGGCGCCGTGTCTCTTGGAACTGCTTCCAGCTGACTTGGTGAGCACCAGTTAATTTTTGGGGGCCAGGGGGACTTTTTCCAAGGTAGCCAGTTGTCCTGAGGTAGCTGATTGTCTTCACTGCTGTTCTGAGTCCTGGGCAATCATCCAGTGTTGCTTGGATCTTACATCTTGGGCCCGACAGGATGCTGGTGAGGCAGAAGTTGAAGTTTAGGAAATATTTTTCCTTAGATCCTGGTACTTGGTGGGGGAGGAGATGAGGAGGGACCCTAAGGATGAGGGAGGGGGTCGCAAGACCAGGAAAGTTTGAATGATACTTATCTGAAGTGGATCTGACCTGCCGGGTGGGTCCAAGTCAAGTCCCTGGAGCTCAGAAGAATTTTTAAGTTTACGAAGGAGACAAATTTAGACATATTAAGAAGTAACCAAAGGGAATTTAAGATCCTGAGCTTGTAGCTATGATATTATAGTGTTGAGTACTCTGATATCAGAATTTTATTGGTTAGTGTTAAAATTATGGAGTCATGTAGCAAAGAGAGACAGGAATCTGGAACTGCTTTATTTTTTCTGTTATTATCAGTTAGGCTTCCTGTCTTCACCTGAGACAAACCTTAAGGCATCTGTTTCCTTTCATTATTGCTGTATCACTTCAGCATCCAGGAGACACAGGTGATTGATTGCTGAGGGCAGTTAACAATAATAAACCTTTTTATGTATTAATGTCTGTTTTGCAGAGTCTAGAACATTTTGAGTCTGGGGATGTGAATACTTCTGGACTGTTAATGTTTCTTACCACCTGGATATATTTGATGGTCCTTGTACCTTCAGCTCTATGGCTGATGGTGGTCCTGTGAGTCATCTGAGTAGTTAATTCGAAATTTGAATATGTTATTAGAGACAGAAAGGGTAACTGATGAAGCAGAACGTCATCAGTAGAGACAGGAGAATGCAGAGGGGGAATCGAGAAGAGAAACATATGGGGTTCCCAATCCAGTGGGGTTGAGTACAGTTGTGGGATGAAGCCTTATTCTTCTGGAATTGGAAACAGGCAGTTGATCTCTGTGTCCTCTAGAACTTAAGAGAGCAGGGCCCTGTTTGCATCACTGTGTATGAGGAGGAATTACCCTGGGGTAGGGGTGAGGTAAAAGGTTTTAGGTGAGATAAGTGAATACAGTGAGGAAAGCCCTTGAGCTTAGCAGCTATGGAGGTCACAAGAATTACCTTGAAGGGTCCCTGCCATTTAGGGGGAAGCGGGGAGGGCTTCTGGCCTTGGGTGGAAAGAAGGACATGATCTCTGCTGTTGATTGGGGGTGGGCAGGGGTTATAACATGTCCCAGGTAGGGAGTGGTCAGTAAAATTCCACAGGAGAGAATAGAGGTGATAGAGTAGGGGGTGAGCAGGTGGTCAGGGAGTGGCAAAGGTTTGAATAGAAGGCCAGGGGTTAGAACTGGCCTCCCATACGTGAGTTCAAACAGCATAATTTAAAGGGGTTGCATGGAAAGAGCCCAGAGCCTGAAAAGAGCCAGAGGCAATAGTTATACCCAGTAAAGGTGAAGTTCCTGTGACATCTTAATAAGTATATTTTTAAAGGAGTGGTTAGTCCATTCTACTTTCCCTGAGGATTGAAGATTGTAAGGGATATAGAAATGCTAAGGGATGTTAAAAGCTTTAGATAGGGTTTGAGAAATCTGGGAGGTAAACCAAACTCTGGGCCATTATCAGACTGGAGAGAGGCGGGGATCCCAAATCGGGTCATAATCTCCTGGAGAAGGAGGTCAGAGACTCTCTGATCTGTGGGAGCCCAGTCTCGGATTCCTCGTGGCTTTACCCAGCAGGTCTGCATAGAGGATGATTAGGACCACGGGCCTGAGTGTAGGTGTCTGAGATGGTCTGCACTTGGCTGTGCTGGGGGAGGAGGTCATTTGCTCCACCCCTTGGCTTCTCTATAAAAACCCTGGGGCAGAGACAGTTGGGGCCGTTGGAAAAGGTTCCAACCCTCTCGAGGCTATCCTTTATTTTCTATCTGTTTGTCTCTGCAAGATTCTCCACAATAAATCCTTCTATCAATATTTCCTGCAGCTCACACTCAAGAAAACTCTGGGAAGCTGTGGGGTTGGTGGGAAAACGCCCCACACTGATCCCATTAACAACAAAAAAACCAAAACAAAACTGGAAAGCCTCCACCCAGCTCAAGAATGAATCTGCTAGGACAAGGAGGTATTTAACTCATCTGGCAGTAGGCATATGGGTAAAATCGAGTTGCCAGTCAGTCCCTGAAAGGGAGCTCCTAGCCTGGTGAGTGAGAAAAGGTTGGCTCTGATATTTGGAACTGGGATCTAACTTTTGACAAATTTTGCAAGAGGCAGTAATAGTTCTTAAGAAATGCAAGTCCTCAGGGGTGGGCTGCAGGTGGGCCTTGACAAAATGAGACAGAGCATGACAATTAGGATGAAAGAGCTGGTGTACATAGGACAGAATTTGCTGAGTGTCAGCATGCATGGGGGGGTTGCTGTGAGGATGTGGGTTGTTATGGATTCCCTGCGGTGGGTGGGATGGCTGGAGGGCCGTTGTCCTAGCTGTCTGGTTGACCTGATTATTTCCCTTAGAGATGATGGAGTTGTCCGTCTAATGGGACTGGCAGCAAATAATTCCTATAGCTTTGGGGGATGGGAGGCCTTTAGCATGACCATTATTTGGCCTGAGTTAGATATGGATCCTCCTGTTGGTGTAAGAAGCTCACGTTCTTTCTAGACAGCAGTGTGGGACAGGGGGATATGAAAAGCGTATTTAGAGTCTGTGTTAACATTTAGGGATTGTCCCTATAACAACTGGAAGGCACAGGTGAGAGCTATTAGTTCAGCCTGTTGGTTAGCAGTGTGAGCAGATAGTGCCTTGGCTTTAACCACCCCAGTATCTGATACTATGGAACAGCCTGCTTTACAGGTCCCCTCATGTAAAAAAGAACTGCCATCTGTGTACCAGATATAAGTGGCCTGAGACAATGTGCACTCCTGTGTGTGTGAAGGATGGGGCAATAGTTCCTCAGGGTTTCAGTGCAGAAATGAGAAGAAGAGTAGTCAGTATTAGGTTGAGGGAAAAGACTTGAGATATTAAGGGGTGGGCAAGATTGAAAAGTAAGTGTGGCATCTTCCACTAGTACCACTTGGAAAGAAAGAACTCAGGAAAGAAGTAAAGGTTGTAAGCCTTTATAAGTTAAGAGATGGGACAGGTTGTGGTGGGAGAAGATAGTGGTGGGTGACCCAAAGTTTCATTTCTTTGATTCATGAATAAGGAGCTCAGCAGTTGCTAAAGCACAAATACAAGGTGCCCATTCCCGAGTGGTGAGGTCTAGTTTTTTTGACAGGCATGCTACAGGCACAAAGGAGGGTCCCAGCTGGTGTCCTAGGGCTCCAAGTGTGTATCCCTCCCGTTCTGTTACATAGAGGGAGAAGGGATGACTTAGGTCTGGGATGTGAAGTCCTGGGGCCTGGAGGAGAGCCTGTTGGAGCTCCCAAAAGGGTTTAGTAGTGGGGTGAAGGCAGGGTTCATGAAGGGAGCCAAGAGCTGCCTCATGTAAGGGGTGAACAAGGTGGGAAAAAGGTGGGACCCAGGACCATAGGAAGCCAGCTATTCCCAGAAATGATAGAATCTCCTGTTTAGTAGAGGGGACTGCAAGAGACTAGACTAGGTGATTTCTTTCTAAAGTTTCTAAATAGCCTTGGGTGTTGGGGTAATGCTTAGACACAAATAGGTCCTGAGGAATGGACAGCTGGACCTTTTTAAGGCAAGACTCTATAACCCCAGCTGGACAAGAAAATTAGGAGAGCAGAGATGTTAGTCTGGCTATTTTGTAATGATGGGCTGCAGAGTAGAATATCATCTACATACTGTATGAGTTTAGAGTCAGGGAGAGACAAAGAGAGTAAGTGCTAGGCCTGACCAAATAGATGTGGGCTGTCTCTGAATCCCTATAGCAAGACAGTCCAGGTCAGCTGCATGGACAGATGAGTGTCAGGTTCAGTCCAGGTGTAAGGGAAGGTATGTTGAGACTGAGGGATAAGAGGAATAGAGAAGAAAGCATCCTTGAGATCCAGAACTGAGTAATAGGAGGTTCCTGAGGGGATAGAGGAGGGGTGAAGTTGCAAGTTTTTCTGTCTCACCGGGTCTGTAGCCACTCAGACCCAAGTAAACACACAGAGGCTTGTATTAATTAAAACTGCTCAGCCATTAGCTCAGTCCTACCACTGACTAGCTCTTACATTTAAACCCAGCCCATTTCTGTTAATCTATATGTTGCCACATGTTCCATGGCTTTACCTGTGTGTCATTACATGCTGCTTCCTGGATGGTGGGCTGGCATCTCCTGCATCAGCCTTTCTCTTCCCAGAATTCTCTTTGTCTGCTTATCCTGCCTATACTTCTTGCCTGGCTACTGGCCAAAGCATTTTATTAAACCAGGGTACAAGGGCATTATCCTACAGCAGAGAGGGGTGCATGAGGATTGGGTACCACAGGATAGAGTGAGACCACTGCAGAATTAATGAGCTGGAGGTCTTGAACCAGACAGTAGGTTCCATTAGATTTCTTAACTGCAAATACAGGGTTGTTAAAAGGAGAAGAGGTTGAGCAAAGTAGCTTTTTCTTAGAAGGTCAGAGATGATAGGTCTAAGCCTCTTAAGGCTCTGGAATGAGAGAGGCTACTAAGCTTGAGTGATGTACTGGGTAGGGTCCTGTAACTGGATAATAATGGGGGACTGGTGCCTAGGAATAGAAGGGTCTTGGGTGCCCCAGACTTGGGGGTCCACTTGAGAGGCTGGCAAGGGAAATGACATATTAGAGCTAGTGGGGTGGGTGGCTAGGAGAAGAGGAGCTGCTGGTGAGTCTGGGGTCAGGCAAATGGGGGAGCAAATGAAATAGAAGCTCCTACCTTGGCTAAAAAAATCTCTTCCCACTAGCGGCACAGGGCTAATTGGCACAACCACAAAGGTGTGGGTAATAGGGATAACCCTGAAAATACAATTAAGTGGTGGGGACTGATGATGTATGTAAGGCTGTCCCCCTACCCTGACAATAGGGAGACAAGAAGGAGAGGTGGGTCCCCAAAACTCCTTCAGGATCTAGTAAGTTGTCCAGGTGCCCACAAAGAAGGAAATGGATCACCCTGATACTGGAATGGCTACCTGAGCCTCCCTGTGGGAGATGACAGGTGTCAGTCCGAACCTGGGCACCTTCAATTGTCCATGGTCAAGCCTAGAAGGTCACCTGGAGGGTGCTCTGTGTTTGATGTTCCCATGCCATGAGGTGCACGGGGAAAGTCAACTGACCTATGTCCCTCTTGGTGGTACTTTGGACACAGACCAGGCAGCCCACACAGAGCAGGACAACTACGAGCCCAATGGCCTTCTGGACCACATTTAAAACAAACAAGGACTGGGGGTACTCGGGCAGTCACCACAGGTGGTTGGATGGCCTTGGCAGCATTTGGTATTTCTGTTTAGGGGCTTTCTCATCTCTCCCAAGGTACATCTTAAAAGCCAGCACTAAGACTTTTGCCTGTGGGGTCTAGGATCTTCTCTCCAGACATTTAAGCTTAGCCCTAATGCTGGGGAAGCTCTGTGATAAAAAAATGGGTCATAAGGAGTTGTCTTCCCTCTGGGCTCTCAGGATCTAGATTAGAATATTGTAAGAGGGCCTTTGTAAGTCATTCTAGAAATTGAGGTGGATTTTCCTGTCTGTCTTGAACTATGTCATGAAACTATTCATAGTTTACTGGTTTGTGGGCAGCCTTTCTAAGACCTGCTAGGAGGCAGGTCATAAACTGATCCCTAGCTAGAGAGCCACCCGGGGTATTATAATCCCATCATGGATCCCAATGTGGGACCACCTCAGCCTTGGGAAGATATGCTACATTAGTCTGGTGGACCTTGTCTGCATGTATCCTAGCCTGTCCCTGTAGATGAATTTCTAGATGGTCTTATTAAATAAAAAGCACAGAACCAAATATAGGGTGAAAGCCTTAGATCAGGTAAACAGGGAAAGCCACCAGCCAACCTTACCTCACCAACTCTGCAGCTTCCAAATGTGAGTTACTTCCTGTCAACCCACGCCTTTATTGCCTTGCTGTTCTGCCCTCTCATTGGCTCTCTTAGCCCAGCTACTTCACTTCCTCTTCCTACACAGCTCTGTCACTTTCTGTCTGTCTGTACAGACCTCTAGGTCTCTATGGTTGATACTGGGATTAAAGATGTGTGTCACCACGCTTGGCTCTGTTCCCTAGTGTGGCCTTGAATACACAGAGACCCTGCCTGCTAAGTGATAGGATTAAGGGTGTGTGCTGCCTGACTTTTTTGTTTACTATGGTGGCTGGCTTTCCTCTGATCTCCAGGCAAGCTTTATTAAAGCACAAATAAAATATCACCACATTTCAGCACAAATAAAATATCATCACATGTTCCCAAACTCATCTGCACTCCTCAGGAAGTAGGTTGTTAGTTAGGATCATGTATATATCATGAAAGGTGAGTGAAAGACCCTAACCCTTCAGGCCTCAGGAAATAAAAAACTTCAAGCACCAGGAAATGAGAAACAAAATTCTAGTTCCCAGGGCAAGCTGACCACTCCTGCAACAATATAACAATGTAAAGAGATTTCTGTTAAGAGATGTCCTTAGCTGTGACTGGGATAGTTTGCAAATGTTCCAGGAAGGACCACTGTGACCTTTGTGTAAACGCCCCCCCCCCCCCCCCCATAACCCCCTTAAGGCTGACGTAAACTGTACCCACTGAACCCACTCTGTGATCACTCCGTGACTGTATGGGAATTGTAATCTTGTGACTTTTGTGGGTTTTTCCTTTAAAAGCACCTATGAACTATGGTGTGATGCGACTCTTGCTCTTTGAGCTGAGTTTGACCAACTGTATACAGCTGCAATAAATTCCTCTTGCTATTGCATCAACTGGACTGGAGTCTGGGTTCTTGGGGCACCCACTCGAGACCCTAGATTTTGGGGTCCAACAGTGAGATTATAAGATTGGGTGATATATAGGAATTCTTTAATAAAAGAAGTAAGATTAGATGCATAGAACCCATTTTTTTTCTAGCTGAGAGAGTTCTGCCAGTGAGAAAGGGACATGCACCTTAACCAGTGTATCCACTCTGGCTACCTCTCACAAACTGAGGATGGCTGCCAGGTTGGCCTGACTGGGGTGGGGTTCCTTAGCAGCTCAAGAACTCATGACAGGAAGAATAAAGGTGAGAGCTAGAGTCGGGCAGTTGAATCTGCCCAGTACCAGAGAGGAAGAAGGGGCTGGGGGAGTCATAGGAACAATCTCTGGAGGAGAGGAAGGAGCAGGAGGTCAGAAAGGTAGGGATTCATTAGCAGGGTCTAGAGTAGTAGTGCAGGGTTCCTCTGGTTCAGGTTGCACAGCTAGGAGCATGTGGGCAGGTGAACAGGAATCAAGGAGACAGGGTTTGGAGCTGAGATGGAAAAAGGCTGGGATATAAGGTAACTCTTTCCATTTGCCCATTCACTGACAGAAGTTAGATAACTCCCATAAAATACCACGGTCCAAGGAACCATTATGTAGCCATTTTTTATTGTTATCTAAGGGATATGTAGGCCATTTTTTAGTGCAGAGGTGGATAAGCTTAGAAGTCTGTAAGTAGGACATTAAGCTAAAAGGTTTGAGGGTTTCTAAAAGGCATCCCAGAGGAGATGTGGGGCTTATGGGATTGGAGTCCTTATTTCCCATGGCTGTGGCAGAGAGAAGAAAAAAAATAAATGATATCCAATAGTTTTAATATCTCAGGTGTCCTGGAGATTAATCAAGGATCAATTAAGAATGGCACAAGTCGCTCAGTGTTCCATCGAGAAAAGAGCGAGGGCTGGGGTGGTAGCCTGAAGGACAAGGGTCCAGGAAACAAGAAAAGAATGAAAAATGAGGCCTCAGACCACAGTCGTGGAGAATGCCTGGGGTGACAGCGATAAAACCTGATGTGTGGAAATTATGAAGTTGTCTGAGTTAGTGTAAGATTGCAGGGCAATGCAGGACACTGCTCTGGGAGTCTGGAGTCTGTGCAGCAGCCACTATGTTTCACTGCACCTCTCTTTTTCTATGCTGTCAAATCCCCTGCTGTGGTAGAGGGAAATACAGAAAAAAAGACAAGTAGGCTTTTCTTGTATAATATTAGAGGGACCAGCCTTAATATTATACATTCAGGGGCTCAGGAGAGAGAACTCTAAACAGCGAGGACTATTTACATGAAATAGAATCTCAACACACCGAGCTCTTTAGTCCATTCACTTTAATTCTCTGGAATAACATCCTGTTT
>CABHPR010140246.1:8696-45113 GCA_902168415.1 Peromyscus melanophrys | reverse complement strand
TTCGCGCCTCGTGTCCCCTTGGCTCTCGGCTCTCTCTCCGGCCGCCTGGTCTGCCCCCTGGCACCGGACTGGACACTCACTTTTCCGTGCTCCGCGGTACTCTGCCTCGCGTGCGACCTTGCGTCCCTCTCGGGGTCCCGGGACTCGCGCGCGATCCTCCACACTAGCTTTCTCCCTTTGGGACCCGGTGTCTTTTTGTCTCTGTTTCTGGGTGATCTCTCAGTTGGGGGATTCGTCCATTACCGTTGAAAGAAGTCTTCAGAGAGTCCCTGAGCCGGGGCAGAGCTGGCCAAGGTGCCTCTGTCCGGTTCGACGACGCCCTGGAGGCTGGGTGTGTTGGGGCGGGGGGACGCTAAGCTCACCCAAAGCTGTTACAGCTCGGTCTCACATTTTCCCACCCTGGGCTGGACTAGTGTTGCTCTACCACCCCAAGAGCACCCGGCTCCCTTCTCTGGACTGACTTATTCCTCTCCTTCCCCACCGCGGGGCTTTTCTCCATCAGACCCGAAGGCTCAGCTGCCTTCCTAAGCCAGAGCTTATGTTTAAGGTGTGAGTGTGCCTGGGTTTCCCTGACAAGTTTTGTCTGGCCACCTCAGCTGGATACTCTCTTGGCCTTCACTCTTTCAGGTGGTAGTCCTTGAGGCTGTTGGTTGCCCCTCTAGGGTGCCTATTTCTCCGTCTGGTAGCAAACAAGTTGTTCTCAACTGTTACTCTGGTTTTGGGCAGACAGGGGTTCTGGAAGTGAGTAGTCTTGGACAAAGGAGTGCACGTCTGAGCCTCAGTATCTGTCATAAACAGGGACAATAGGGTTTACCTGTCGGGATGTGTGCTTGTATCTTAGGTATCTCCATGGTGCGGGTGGGGATGGGAGAGGGACTTTACAGTCCCTGGCTGGCGTAGGGACGGGGGTTCCACAGAGCCTGTCACAAAGTCCAGCCTTGGAGACCTCACCTCCATCTGAAACCCTATTCTCTGCACTCTCCCTGCCACCCCTGTCACCCTCCCACCAATCCCCTGCCTGTCCACACAACCGGCCACACTTACAGCGACCTCTCCCCCTGCATAAACAAGGTGGTGTGACTGTAAGGATGCTGCCAACGCCCGCAGTGCATTGGAAGTGTCTGTGGCACTGGTCCCAGCTCTGGACCCCTGTCTTGCCCCCAAGCCTTGTTCCACGGTGCCAGCCAGGAGCCCAGGCATTTCCCTTCTTCTGGTAGATTGCCTTGTCAAGTCCTGAACCCGCTTCTTAATCCCTCGTCCCTCCCCGATTCATCATCTATGTGGTCCATGGTCAGAACAGGTGTTAGGCTGACCCTGGAGCCCAACAGTGATGGGGCCCACGCAGCAAAGAGGGCAGCTTCTGGAGATGCAGCCTTCTCTCAGGCAGGGTGGAGGCTCCCCGGCTGTTTTTGTTTGAGCTGCAGCCTGTGTTTTCTTGCGCTGAGGCAAGAATGGAGATGGGGACCTTCCCCTGCCCTACCCCATCCAGGCTCTCACTCCTGCCTGGCACATGAGCCCAGCTTTAACTGTTCTGGCCTCCCACCGTCTCTGTTCCTGCAGCCTCTGGTCACAACCTACAGGAAGCCAGCTCAGCAGTTCTTGTAACCACCCCCCTCCCTCCCCCTTGGGAAGCTTACTCAGACCCTTCTTGCCTCACTAAATGAAGATGACGCCTCCTCCTCAGTCTTCCCAACCCCAGGCCTTCCTGGCTCCAAGTGTGGCCACTAAATTAACTACAGAAACCTCTGTTGGCCCAGCCTCCCCCCCTGTCTTTCCCCACAGCCCCATCCACATCCTAGGTTTCAGCAGCAATGGAAGGCAGAAGTGTCTATGTCCCTGACTCCCTCTGTGTCTCTCATGACCCCAGGCCTGGTGGAAGAGTATCTCCTTTCCCTACAGAGGCACTGGGTCTCCTTTCAGTGTGGTCCCAGAGCCTGACACCCACTAGGTGCCCTGCACACCTGGCATCCTTGGTCAAGACGGCAGGAATAAATGGAAAACTACAGGCCATAGCTTCTCCCTGCATTCTGCTGGGTTCTGCTGACCAGACTAGGGGCACAGCTGGCTCCAGGGCAAGGACTTTGGCTGGAGACAGAGCAAGCCACCAGGAAATCCCTGTGTTTCTGGGGTTGTGCAGAGCTCTGGAAGATAAACCTGACCTCCTTTGTGCCTGATCATCACATGCAGTCTGCCTTTGCATCCCAACTGGCCACTTAGCTGCTGTGCCAGTCAGAGTAATGTGGAGTGTGGTGGGGCTATGCACTCAGGCCTCAACCTCTGGGAAGAGCAGAGGTCCCCTCCAACAGTGGCCCTGGGCATGGTCCCTGGCAACAGGTCATTCTGGCATCCCTGTTCTGGCCCATTTGGCTAGGATCTGCCTCTGTCTTGTCTGGCCTCCTCCTTTGCTGGTCCCATTCCAGTGCTTCCTCTACAGCTGTGGCCAAGGTACAGCTGGCCTTTCCTGCAAGGTCACTGGGGGGCAGCCAAATGCTTGCTGCTAGAGGACAAGCTTCCTGGGTCCGGCTTTGACAACCCTTGCCACATCATGACATAGCAGTCACCATATGGTACACTTCATTGCTAGAGTGAGGGATAGGAGGATGGTGATGAGGATGGTTGCCCCTGCTGGAGTCCAGAGCCGGAGGAGTGGATGAGGAGGATCTTTTAGATGTCATCTCTATGCTGGGTGCTGAGTGAGGCCCCCAGCACACATCCCTGATAATCACAGCAGCTATACTGGAACTGATTGAGAACGGAAGCTTCAGGGGGTTAGCAAGATGGCTCAGCAGTTAAGAGTATGCGTTGCTCTTGTGGAGGACCCATGTTTGATTCTCTACCCACATGGCAGCTTACAATTGTCAACTCCAGTCCAGGAGGACTGGATGCCCTCTTCTGACGTCAATGGGCATCAAGCATACATGTGGTGCACAAACATACGTGCAAGCAAAGCACTAATACACACACACACACACACACACACCCCCCCACACACACACACATACATACACACACACACATACACACATACACACACATACACATACACACACACACACACACACACACACACAGAAAAACTTTAAACACGCTTGAAGAATGGTTAGAGTAAAATGGGTCAGGTGACTATGGGTTCAAATCCTGGCTCTACTGCTTCTTCTAACATGGGTTGGGCTAGTAGTCCCTCAAATCTCTGTCTTGACATATAACTGCTATGGCTATTTTAGTCAGGTGACTGACTGACTGACTGACTGACTGACTGACTGATTGATTGAGAGAGACAGGGTCTCATTATGCACCCCCTCGCTGGCCTAGAACTCACTGTAGACCAGGCTGGCCTTGAACTCACAGATCCACCTGCCTCTGCCTCCCAAGTGCTGGGATTAAAGGCATGCACCACCACATTCGGCAGCTTTTTTTTTTTTAAAAAAAAGATTTAGTTTTAGTTTTGATTATGTGTATTCATGAATGCAGGTGCCCAAAGAGGCCAGAAGCATCAGATCCCTCTAGAGCTGGAGTTACAGGTGGTTGTGAGCTGCCCAACATGGGTGTTCAGTTCCCCTGAAAGAACAGCAAACACTACCCACTGAGCTCTCTTTCTAGCACCTTCTATGGTTATTACTATCTGAAAAATAATATCTTCAAAGGACTGAATTAGATAATGCATATAAATCTCTAGGCCTAGAACAGGGGAAGCTCAGCAAATGATACGCAAACAAACATGTTTTGTGTTCAGATGTGTTATTGACATCCAGAGAGTTTCCCTGGCTTGCTTGGGGTCACACAGCTGTCCAATGCTGTAGCCAAAGTTCTCAAGCAACCTTGTCTGACTCCGAGTGTCTTTTTGATCCACTCCAGCCTCTGTCAGAACCCAACAGCCAGTGTGTTGTTGCTTGAAGAGTAAATGATGCATCTGAGCAAGTAGCAAATCATGTTCAATAGTCTAGGTACCAAGGCAATGAAGGTTCTGGAATTTAGGGGTTGAAAGATTTAGGAGAGGAAAAGTCATTGAGTACCTGTGATTATGAAGGAGCTGAGACCCAGCCTGTGTGAGTGAAGGAGCATGAAGCTGAGTGAGGACTCTGAGATGCCCCTCCACTTCCATGCAGGTTTTCTGAGGTGTGAGCAGGGTGTGTGTGTGTGTGTGTGTGTGTGTGTGTGTGTGTGTGTGTGTGTGTGTGTGGTGTGTATGTGTGGTGTGTATGTGTGGTGTGCGGTGTGTGTGTGGTGTGTGTGTGTGTATGTGTGTGTGTGGTGTGTGTGGTGTATGTGCATGTGTGTGTTTAGCTTATTTTTGTCTTTGCCTGAGGCAAGATTCCTATCCTAGGCTGACCTCAAGCTTGTATGTAGCAGCAAGCAGGGGCTTGGCAATGCCATACCAGGGGTGTTCCATCCCTGTGAAAAGAAGATGGAGGTAGGAAGAAGGAGTCAGGCAATTGAACCCCACATTAAGTCATCCTTAGGATCTTTGTTGAAGTACAGAAATGCCCCATCAGAAATGGTTCCCACAAGAAACATTCTCTGGCTAAGCAAGGTAGCACAGGTCTTTAATCCCAGCACTCAAGAGGCAGAGGAAGAGCTCTGTGAGTTCAAGGTCAGCCTACTCCCTTAGCAAGTTCCAGGCTAGTCAGCGCTAGATAGTCAGACCCTGTCTCAAAAACAAAAACAAAACCCAGCAACATCATCTGCCTGACGCAGATGGGTCTGGAAATAGTATGGCTGCCAGAGAGCGCCTGTGCTAAAATAGAGAACCCTTCAGCAGAAACCAAGGGCAGGCTAAAGACCAAGGTGGTGGAGCATGAAACACATCAGAGCCAGGAGTCAGCTGGAGTAGTTCTGCACAGGGGCCCATCTTGTCTGTGGCTGTCAGTCTCAGGACAGAGTTCAGCTTTTGGTCCCAGGATCACCAAAAGAGAAGTTGTGGGATAGTCCGCCATGGACTGTGGGCTAGAACCCCTCACCAAAGTTCAGTAAGAAAAAAAAAATCATCACATGGGTCCAAGACTGCCAGCCTTAATAGAGGAGACAGCATCTGGGCTGGGTTCTGATGGGCACTTTCAGGACCAGGGTGTAGCTCAGTTGGTAAAGTGCTTGTCTATCATGCATGAAACACTGGGTTTGACCCCAGCACCGTGTAAACCAGGTGCACACCTCTAGTCCCAGCACTCAGGAGACGGAGGCAGGAGGATCAGAAGCTCAAAGTCATCCTTAGCAACATAGGGAGTTTAAGGCCAGTCTGGGCTTCATGAGACTCTAAAAAGAAAAACAGATGGGCATTTCCAGAGCAAGCTCTCCTGAGAGACTCTTCTTGGTCTCTGAGGGTCTAAAGGCCCTTCCCAGCCACCTTAACAGGGTACAACTGCATCAAGTTTCTTCTGAGCCCAGGAAGGCTTGTGTTTCCACAGGGAGGGGCATTTGAGCATCTGAGATGTGTCCCGGGGGAACTGCCAGCATGTGGGTGCTGGGAATTGAACTCAGGGCCTCCGGAAGAGCAGCCAGTGCTCTTAACTTCTGAGCCATTTCTCCAGCTGAGACAAGGTTTCTTTATGTAGCTTTGGACTCTGTCCTGGAACTCACTGCGTAGACCAGGTTAGCCTTGAACTCACAGAGATCTGCCTGCCTCTGCCTCCCAAGTGCTGGGATTAAAGGCATGTGCCATCACCATCCAGCATCAAAAGTGGTGTTTTATGAGCAGCATAACCTATACCCACAAGTAACTCAGTTCCTCAAAAGATGATTCACCCCAGCTTAGGCATACATAACTTTAAGCCCCAAGTGCAGGCTTCAGCCTCACTGAGCAATGCCTGTTCGGCTATTGCTCTACACAGCTTCAGCATCTCTGTTTGAGGTGAATCAGTGAGGGGTATGTGCCCACTGCCTGTTCTGACAGTTATAAAGCTAGAGAGTCCTAGTTAGGTTACTATTGCTGTGATAAAACACCATGACCAAAGCAGCTTGGGGAAGAAAGGATGTATTTGGCTTACATACCCACATCACTGTTATCCATGGAAGGAAGTCAGGGCAGGAACTCAGACAAGGAGGAACCTGGAGGCAAAAGCTGATGCAGAGGCCATGGAGGAGTGCTTCTCACTAACTTGCTTAGCCTGCTTTCTTATAGCACCCAGGACCATCAGCCTAAGAGTGATGCCCTCCCCACATCAATCAGTAATTAAGAAAACACCCTACAGGCTTGCCTTCAGCATCTTATGGAGGCGTTTTCTCAATTGGGGTTCCCTCCTTCTAGATGACTCTAGCCTGTGTCAAGTTGACATAAAACTAGCCAGCACACCAAGCATTGCCAACATGGCTGAACCTCAAGCTGGCTTTGCTTTGTCCTCCTGTCCTCCATACCAGAAAGTCCTGGAACGTATGGCAGAGTTCTCCTAAAGTGCTCTGTGGGCACCACAACACTCTTCAGAGGACCAGAAGAAACCCAGGTCATAGTGAGCTTCCCTTGTATTTCAACTGGGTAAAGGGCCTGAGGACAAGGCTCAGTTGGTAGGGTCTTGTCTAGCAATGCATAAAGCCCTGGGTTCTACCCCAGCAATTCCGGAGCTTTCTGTGGGGGATGAATCAAGAGGATCAAGAGTTCAAGGTTATCTTTGGCTACATACCAAGTAAGAGGCCAACCTGGACTACATTAAACATTAAACTCTGGAAGTCTAAAAAAAAACAAAAGGAAGTCCAGTGAGGTGGTGCAGAAAAGGCTCCTGCTGCTAAGCCTGACAACCTGAGTACAATCCTGGGACCCACATAGGGGAAAGAGGTAACTAATTCCCGAAAACTGTCCTTGACATCGGAATGTGCACGCTCCTCCCTACAAAGCCAATTACTGCAACAATAAAACAAAAGCAAAAGCAAAAGCCAAGCAATTGAACAACCCTGTGTAAAGAAGCAGAAACTGGCTGGGTGGGCAGTGGTAGCACATGCCTTTAGTCCTAGCACTCAGGAGGCAGAGGCAGAGGCAGAGCAAGTTCCAGGACAGCCAGGGCTACACAGAGAAACCCTGTCTTGAAAAACAATAATAACAACTACAAGAACAAAGCAAAAAAACAGTTGTTTGGGCATGGTGGTGCACGCCTTTAATTCCAGCATTGGGGAGGCAGATATCTTTGAGTTCAAGGCCAGTCTAGCCTACATATTGAGTTTAGGGCAACCACAGCCACACAGTGAGACCCTCTCTCAATCTCCCCCCCGCCCCCACCAATAAACAAAAACAGATCAACAAACAAAACCTCCACCTAATTAGACTCAAATACTTTTGAGCCTTTAAAGTATTTCCACCAAATACTGTGGCTTGGCTTTATCACAGAAGGAGGAGACAAGGGTCAGGGACCCAGTGGATGGGCCCAAGATCTCTGAGTGAACTGCACAATCCTTAGGCACCCGCAGAGCAGCATTCCCACAAGATGCACAGCCAGCATCCACCCCAGCCACCATGCAACCAGTGGGCCAAGCCAGTCAGCAAGGCAGGAATGCAGGCTCAGCAGCTGTTGTAGGAGACCAGGTGGTTGGACTCCACAGTTGTCTGCCAGGCGGGTATTGTAGGATCCCCTCCCTCACCAGTGTTGTGCCCCGCCCCATGCGCCCCATGCGGGGCTGTTGGTAGGGAGAGGCCTAGGGAATTAAAGCTTGCTTCAGCAGGATGGAGGCCTCATTTGCATATGACACTGCCACCTGCTGCCTCCTGGATGGAGACAGCCAACTAGACCACTCTCTCCCCACTGTGCCAGGCAAGATGAAGCAGAATTCAAGCCCTTCCCCTCCTCCTCCTTCCTCAGATTCATTTTCCTTGTCAGTTTCTGGCTCTTACTCCTCAGCAGGACTACCGCACTCACCAGTGAAGATACTGGTCACAGAAAATACAGGCAAGCATGGCGTCAGGCAGATGGTCCCTGGCACTGGTCACTGGCCATGAGGATAAGCACTATGTCCCCTGTGCACAGGGTACCAGAGGACCCAGGTCTGGAACTGTGTCACCTTGTCAAAGAGCTTCGGTGTCTTCTTACACTTATTTTTGTTGTTGTTCTTTTGAGACAGTCTCCCACTCTATAGCTCAGGCTGCCCAGAATTTACTAGCTAGCCTAGGCTGGCCTCAAATGAATTGCAGTCCTCCTGCCTCAGTCTCCCAAGTGCTGGGATGACCATCCCCAGCTAGAGTCCTCATTTTTTAAAGGTGGAAATGGCACCAAGTAGTTGAGGGAATTAAACACCACTGAGCAGGGTTGTCACACTCGTATTCTGATGGGTACTATTGTTTAGTGTGGTCTTGATGATTCACTGCTGGGCCTCAGTGGAGGCTGGGCCATCCTTGGGGACCATCTCCAGTGTGAGCAGAAACAGTGGAGCTCATCTCAGACTTTGGGAACAAGCAGAACCCACAGTGCTTGGGGCGGGGAGCACCTGCCTTACTTTGTGCCCAAATGCCTGGTGCTTTGTGACAGAGCCTCCAACTGGCTTCCAGAGTGACAGGAATGGATTGGAGCCCATCTTCACTGGGGATCCTTGGCACAGCTTCTGTGGTGGCCCATGTTTCCTGAGTGGCTCTCTGCCAGGCTGGCATCCTGACTACTGGGCTGTGCCAAGATCTTACAAATCCCTGGAGTTTGAAGAGGGGGCTCTATGAAGTCTGCCAGCTCCTGTGCACTCACATGCACATGCATACACACACACACACACACACACACACACACACACACACACACGCACGCACGCACACTCAAGCACGCGAACCAGGGATTTACATCCATCCAGAACCCTGGTTACCAATACTTATGCATAAAGAATCCTGGGTGTGCATTGGTGCTGAGGGTGGCTTGGGCACACCCTCTTTCCTCTAGCTGCTGCCAGGGTAGCCAGGCACTTCCATAAAAGTAGATAATCCCAAACCAATATGGCAGATGAGATCTCAAAGCCGTGGAGAGACACCAGCATGGAGGAGAAGTTCATCATGGGGCAGGGGGAGGGGGTTAGGCATCAGCATAGAGGGGAGCACTAGACTGAAGGAGGAGCATCAGCATGGAAAGGGAGCACTAGACTGGAGGAGGAGCATCAGCATGAAAGGGAGCACTAGACTGGAGGAGGAGCATCAGCATGAAAGGGAAGCACTAGACTGGAGGAGGAGCATCAGCATGGATGGGGAGCACTAGACTGGAAGAGGAGCATCAGCACCCAGTACCAAGAGAGAATATATTGAGGTGGCTGATTGACGTCTCCTAAAGGAAGGGGCATTTGGAATGGATGGGATTTCAGAGAAAGGTGGTATGGAGGGAAGACATTGTTCCAGGCAGTAGAGTGTATCTGAGGCCCAGGCAAGTGTTTCCACTAGCTTCAAAGGGGAGAAAGCAGGTACCAAGGGTAGGCTGGGCCCCTGTTACACAAGGCTTTTGAATGCTAAAGTGATGAGACTGGTTAAATGAGAAGAGGGAGCCGTGAACAGTTTTGAGTAGTTGAAAGTCCTGGTGGGAGGGTCTGGAAGCTGCACGCAGGGGCTGGGGCAGGATGGTGCTGTTAAGGTCTGGGAAGTGAGATGGGCCCATGTAGGTGCATTGGCGTTGTGCATTGAAATCCTGCCTGCCGCCCAGCCTGGCTGAATGTGTGATTCATCAGGAGAAAAGGGTGGGAGGAAACAAGGATGTTGCTGAGTTGGGGTTCCTGCATGCAATGGATGAGCCCACAACCACCCATGATAATGGGATGTCAGTGGAGCAGGAGGGTGGCTGGGCTGGAGCTTATCTTATGTGGGTGGTCTGGGTTTTGGTTTTTTTTTGTTGTTGTTGTTTTTTGTTGTTGTTTGTTTTTTTGTTTTTTTTTGTTTTTTTTTTGGTTTTTCAAGACAGGGTTTCTCTGTGTAGCTTTGTGCCTTTCCTGGAACTCGCTTTGGAGACCAGGCTGGCCTCGAACTCGCAGAGATCCGCCTGACTCTGCCTCCTGAGTGCTGGGATTAAAGGTGTGTGCGCCACCACTGCCCAGCAGGTTTTGTTTTTTAAGTTTTATTTATTTATTTTTATTTTATGTGTTTGCCTGCATGAATGTGTATGCACTGTGTACATGTAGTTGTCCATGGAGGCCAGAAAAGGACGTTGGATCCCCTGCAACAGTTTTTATGGACAGTTATGAGCTGCCATGCATGTGCTTAGAACTGAACCTGGGTCCTCTGCAAGAGCAGCAAATGCTCTTAACCAATGAGCCACCTCTCTGTCCCCCCGCTTTTAAAATTTGTTTTATCTGTTTATTTGGTGTGTGTGTGTGTGTGTGTGTGAGAGAGAGAGAGAGAGAGAGAGAGAGAGACAGAGAGAGACAGAGAGAGAGAGAGAGAGAGAGAGAGAGAGAGAGAGAGAGAGAGAGAGAGACGCCACAGTGCTCAAATATAGATCAGAGGACAACTTGTAAGAATCAGTCCTCTCCTTTCAACATGTGAGTCACAGGAACTGAACTCAGGTCATCAGGTTTGGCAGCAAGCGCCTTTACCTGCTGAACCATCTCACAGGCCCTGTTGTTTAATTTCTCTTTAAAAGGTTTCTTATACAGACATAAACACACACACACACACACACACACACACACACACACACACTCACTCACTCACTTACTCCCGAGCTCATGCACTACTTTTTGTTTGTTTTTTTTTTTTCATTTGTCGTTATGAAATGAGCTCAGGTCATCTGGGAACAGGAACCACATTGAGAAAATACCTCTATCAAATTGTCCTGTAGGCAAGTCTGTGGGGGTGTTTTCTTGATTAATGATTGATGTGGGAGGGCCCAACCCACTGTGGGTGGGGACATCCCTGAGCAGGTGGTCCTCCGGATTGTATAAGAAAGCAGGTTAAGCAAACCTGGAAAGCCAGCCAGTAAGCAGCACTCCTCATGGCCTCTGCTTCGGTTCCTGCCTCCAGGTTCCTACCCTCGGTGATAGACTGTGATTGGGACATGCAAACCAAATAAACCCTCTCCTCCCCAAGCTGCTTCTGGTCATGGTGTCTTTATCACAGCAACAGAAAGTAAGTCAGTATGGGTGCTGACAGAGGCCAGAAGGGGTGTCGGAAGACTCTGTGCACGCTGGAGTTGCATGTGGTAGTAGTCAGTCACCCAAGGTGGGTGCCACAGCAAGCACTCTCAACTGATGGGTCATCTCTCCAGCCCTTTACTTATTTTTTGTATTGTTTTGTTTTGAGACAGGGTTTCTCTGTGTAGCCCTGGCTGTCCTGGAACTCACTATGTAGACCAGGCTGGCCTCAAACTCAGAGAGCTGCCTGCCTCTGTTGCACGAATCCTAATTGATCTTATAATAAAAACCTGGAGCCAGATATTGGGGTAAATGCTGAAAGATCAGAGAGACAAAGAAACAAGCCACTAGAGAAACTTCTCACCACTACTGAATCCTCAGCCGAAAGGGAGGTGAGATCCTGTCTCCACGAATCCTCAGACTGAACGCCGCTGAGTCCTCAGCCGCAGGGGCTGAGTTCCTGTCTCCTCCTGCCTGCCTTATATGCCTTTCTCTGCCCAGCCGTATCATTTCGTCTCAATCTTCCTAGTGCTGGGATTAATGGTGTGTGTGCTTCCTTCCCAAATACTGGGAGCAAAGGCATGAAATCCCAATTGCTGGGATTAAAGGTGTGTGCCACCACTGCCTGGCTCTGTTTCTCTTTAAACTGGATTAATCTCTTGTAGTCCAGAGTGGCTTTGAACTCATAGAAATCCAAATGGATCTCTGCTTCCCAAGCGCTAGGATTAAAGGTGTGTGCCACCACTGCCAGGCCTCTATGTTTAATCTAGTGGCTGGCTCTGTCCTCTGATCTTCAGGCAAATTTTATTTGTTAGAATACAAACAAAATATCACCACATGCCTCTGCCTCTCAAGTGCTGGGATTAAGGGTGTATGCCACCACTACTTGGCTCCTTTATTTTATTTTTGAAGACAGGATATTATGTAGCTTAGGCTGGCCTCAAATCCCCTCTATACCCAAGGATGGCCTCAAACTCCTGAACCTTGTGCCTCCACTACCTGAGTGCTGGGATTACAGGTGTGTGCCAGTTTATGTACAGGGCCTTGTATATACTAGGCAATCATTCATTCTACCAACCAAGCTATGTCTCCAGCCTTGATGCCTGGGAATGGACTTCCTCACTTGGCTCTGCAGGGAAGGAGCTGTTGTTCTCCAAGACCACATCCAGGCTGGTTGGGAAGCTCTGAGGGTCACTGACTTTGTGACTCCACAGGGACAGCAAGCTGGCTTCAAGGACCCTCAGGTCTTAGTCCCAAGATAGCAGGCAAAATTGGAAAGCAAAGAGATATCCTGACATTCAGCCAGTGGCTCTGGGAAGAGCCCAGGGCCCCAGGATGAAGAGGAGTAAGGGGCGAGTGTGTTTTATTCTCAGCCTCAGGTGAGTCAGCCTAGTGTTGACTCCAAGGTCAGGCAAAGCAGCCCCCACTCTGAGCTTGTTGAAGGTGAACCTGACAGGGGTGGTCCTGAGGGCTTCAGAAGCTGAGCCAGCTAGAGTGAGGGATGCTGGGAACCAGGGAATCTTCCAGACCTGACAACTTTTCCTTGCCCTGGGCAATTATAAAGCCACAAATCACAAAGAAATGGTGGCATCAGCACCTTGGGGACCCTAATGGAATTCAGTGCTATAAAAATTCAATCAGCCAGCTGACCCGGTATGAGCCTGGCCAAGGCAGTGAGGATGGAGTGAATGAGGATGCCACAGGCAGGAGGACCCTCAGAGTCTGACAGACACCTCTCGTCAACCCCGTTCTCAGACCTTCCAAAACAGGTGCAAGCCTGTCATCCTAGCACAAGTGGGGTGGAGGAAGGGAGGCAAGAGAATCAGGAGTTCAAAGCCATCCTTAGCTATATAATGAGTTCTAGGCCAGCCTGAGTTCCATGAGATTCTGTCAAAGGGAGTGGTGGGAATAGGGGCAAGGACAGAGCTCGGCCACCCTGGACAGCCACAGAAGGCCCAGAACACAGACACTTACTCACTGAGTGTGACCTACCATCCTGCAAATCCTCTCCCACTTCAGGAAAATGGGAGAAGTGACAGGAGTCACTATAGATGGCCAATGAGAAGATAACTCAAGTTTCTGGTTGTGGGCTGCAGTCAAATCTCAGCGGCAAGGGGTGGGTTCTGGACTCTGAGAGACTCAGCTGTGTCTCAGAGGGCTGGGCCCAGGGCAGAGGTTTGTGCAGAGAAAGGACTTCTAGACTAGTCCGGAAGGATTTAAGCCAAGAATCCTCAGCCTCGGGTGACTTTGTGTGTGTGTGTGTGTGTGTGTGTGTGTGTGTGTGTGTGTGTGTGTATGGGTGTTTTGCCTGCATGTATGTCTGGGCACTACACTAAGTGCATGCAGTGCCAATGGAGGCCAGGAAAGAGTGTTGGATCCTCCAGAATTGGAGTTAGAGATGGTTGTGAGCCACCATGTGGGTGTCGGGAACGAAGCAACAAGTGTCTTTAACCGTTGAGCCATCTTCCTAGCCCCACGAGGACAATCTTGTGTTGGGGGACCGAACTCCACATTGTGGAGTGTTCACCAGCTCTCTTGGCCTCCTCCCATCAGGAACCCTTAGCACCATCCAGTTTTGACATGTGAAAATGACTCCAGAAGTGCCTGGTGATTCACGCCTATACTCCCAGCAGGCAGAAGACTGAGGCAGATTGAGCACCATGAGTTCAAGGCCAACCTGAGCTACTTAACATGATCCTGTCTCAAATAAAGATCAAATCAAATTTAAAAAGGAAAAGAAGCTGGGCAGTGGTGGCACACACCTTTAATCTCAGCACTCAGGAGGCAGAAGCAGGCAGATCTCGGAGTTCGAGGCCAGCATGATAAGAAAGCAAGTCCCAGGACAGCCGGGGGCTACACAGAGACACCCTGTCTGGAAAGAACAAAGAAGAAAGAAAAGAAAAGAAAAGAAAAGAAAAGAAAAGAAAAGAAAAGAAAAGAAAAGAAAAGAAAAGAAAAGAAAAGAAAGAAAGCCAGATGTGGTGGTGCACACCTTCACTTCCAGCACTCGGGAAGGAGAGGCAGGTGAATCTCTGAGAGTTGGAGGCCAACCTGGTCTACATAACAAGTTCCAGACCAGCTAGGACCAGTTTGAGACCCTGTCTCAAGAGAGGAAATAAAAGCTGGAGAGATGGTTCAGTTACACTAAGAAGTTCTTGTTGCTTGTCATTCTTGCAGAAGATCTGAGTTTGGTTCCCAGCACCCATCTCAGGCAACTGACACCTCTGCTCTAGGGTACCCAACGCCCTCTTCTGGCCTCCCTTGGAATTGCACTCATGTGACAGACACACACATACATGTTTAACAATTTAAAAAGAGGGAGGACAGACAAGATAGTTCAGTGGGTAAAGGAACTTGCTGTGAAGAGGAATGACCTGCGTTTGGTACTTGGGACTCACGAGCAGAAGGAGAGAACTGATTCTGAAAGTTGTCCTCTGACCTCTACATGCACACCGTGGCATGCACACAATAAATGAATAAATGTAATTCAATGAATTTTTTTTGAGACAGGGTTTCTCTGTGTAGCCCTGGCTGTCCTGAAACTCGCTCTGTAGACCAGGCTGGCCTCAAACTCACAGATCCGCCTGCCTCTGCCTTCTGAGTGCTGGGATTAAAGATGTACTCCACCATGCCCAGCAATTTAATGAATTTTTAAATCCTCCCTCAAAAGGGAAGAAGAATTCATGCCAGTAATTCTAGTGCAAGAGGAGGAGACTCTGTTCAAGTGTATCCTGGGCTACATGTGACTCTGTCTCAAAAACAAAACAAAACCTCAACAACAATCCAAAACACTGAAAAAGTTAAAAAAAAAATGTCCAGGGAACAGAGCCTCCAACACCCCCGTGGGAAAAGCAGTTTGGATAATGGGGTGCAGATATGAAGCTTTGGGAGGGGCTGTGGGGAGGCGCTGTGTACTGCCCTCATACGTTGTTTTTCTTTTAGGGAGAGCCAATGGCAGGGTCCACTGTCGCCAAGGTCCCTATGCTGTTCCTGGTCCTTCTGCTATTCCCAGAGCTCCATGTAGCAGGCACCCTTGCGTCTGGATCCTCTGCCCGGAACCTGCCTGAATCCCATCCCCACCTCCCCAGCTCTTCACTGTGGGTGCCTCAGGCCAGCCACCATGGCCGACGGGGCCTGGGCAAGAAGAACAGGGGCCCAGGCATGCCCAGCCGGGCCCAGGAGGGGACTGTGGTCACTGCCAGTAGGCAGGCTTCCGGGATGACACTTGGTCAGCGCCCTGCCGGCCTTCTGCAGGACAAGGATCAACTTCTGGGGCTGGCATTGCCCTATCCGGAGAAGGAGTCCCGGTCTTCCGGGTGGGAGAGGGTGAAGAAACGCGGCAGAGAACCCAAGAGGCGCAGGGACCGGCTGCGACTGCACCGAGGTAGCTGGAGACCTGCGAGCCCTTCACTCTGGGAAAGCACTAGGCCAATGCCAAGGGCAGGAAGTGGTCAGAGAGTCAGTGTTTTAAAGCCCCAGAGAGACCATTCAGAGCCCCCAAAAGGGCAGAAGAGGGGATGCGTCTTACTGAAGTCAGAGTGGTCAGCTAGGGAGAGGAAGCAGGGAGAGGCCGAGCGGGAGGGGCAGAGGTGGAGATCCTGGAACTCGCAATCCAAGTTCTGCCTCCTTAGGCCATCAGTCATCCTCCTAGGTCGGGAAGATTACCTTGCATCTGACCTAAATCTACCCGACTCTGAGCCCTGTCTGTATACAAATAGAAGAGCTGGGAACCCTCCTCCGAGCACATCCTTTAATGAGCTCAGGAACAGAGTGGGAGCTAAAAGCTTGGACTCGGCAGCCAGATCTGTTGAGACCAGTGTCTGACTCCACTACTCACTAGTTTGTGACCTTGGGAAAGTCACCTTCCTAAGCCTCGGTTTGTCCCTCTGCAAAGATACTGCCCAACCTTAGTGTAGGAGGAGATGACCTGATGCTCGGACAGCTCAGGCTCAGGCGTCACCTGAGCAATCGCTACTCAATCCATCCAGGGCTCCCTGGTTAGCATCCTCCAACCCTGCTCACCAGTGACCCCGTGTGGTGGTCAGCTGTCTGTCACGGTGACAAAATCTCCAGGAAACTCAGCACAAAGCCCAAAAGGCTGATTTGGAATTAAGGATTCAGGGCATTCAGCCTGTGGTTGCTTGGACAGGTAGTGAGGCAGAGCGTTGTGGAAGTAGTATAGAGCTGCTCATCTCATGGTGCTCAGTGGCCGGGAAGAAAAGGAGGAGGGAGAGAGAGAGAGGAGAGAGGGAGAGAGGAGAGGAGAGAGAGGGAGAGACAGCACAGGAATGAATGCCTGGGTCCTCGCATCCCCTTCAGAGGCACTCCTAATGATTCAAGTTCCTTCCACTAAGCCCCATCTGCCAGAGATCCCACTACTTCCAAGTAGAGCCACAGGCTGGAGAATCAAGTTTTTCTTTTTTTAAGAGTAATTTTGATTTTTTTAATTCTATGTATGCATGTGTGGAGATGTGCATGTGAGTACAGTGCCTTCGGAGGCCAGAGACACCTGACATGGATGCTGGGAATGGAACTCAGGTCCTTTGCAAGAGCAGTGCATGCTCTTAAATTCTGAGTCATCTCTCCAGCCACAAGACCAAGCTCTGGGTCCTTGGGGGACAGCAAAGCCATATACTGCAGCATCTTGAGAGAGATGTCACCCTCCCATGTATGCCTGTGTTCACCTTCCTTAACAAGTTCTCTGCCTCCATTCCCAGTGTCTGTGGTCACCCAGGCTGAGGATCCTTTGGCCCAAATGGATAGTCTCTGACAAACCTGAACATGTCCAACCAGCTGGCCCCTCCTCCAAGCAGATAGCCCCTCCCCCGCAGCCAGTTGGTCCCGCCCCCAAGCAGCTAGCCCCGCCCCCACAACCAGCTGACCCCTGCTCTGGCCTACAGGGCCCTGAGCCTGCACAAATCACGTGACTACTAAGTCTTTTCATGTGACAAGGCTGCCTCTAGGGTCAAAGCAAGTACCACAGATGGGCTGGTGGGGTGTTTCTCTAGGAAGAAAGTGGAGCATCCGCACCCCCCTTCTGCAGATAGTGAGAGAGAGGGCACTTGCTTCCCTGCCGGGTCAGCTGAGACCCCCACATGGCAAGGACAAGCTTCCTCACACGCCCTCCCATTCTCAGGGGTCTCCTGTGCCAATTTGGAAGCTGCTGATACCTGAGGACCAGCAGGAGAGCATAGTACACATGGTGCCCCCAGTTTCCAAGAAGTTCCTTGGCTTTGGTGAAGTGGCAGGGCCCTCCTGAGGGAGGGTGACATAGTGGCAGCGGACAGATGAAGTCCATAGGCCAGGCCAGTTCATCATCACTGTGAAGCCTCAGGCTGACTGGGGTTCATTTCCGCAAGGTGGGGTGACCCCAAGGGATCCAAATCAACTTATAGCTGTGTCTTACAAGGATAAGTGTAGACGATTCCCGCCCCCATCTTTTGTCATGGGCCCATTGTTTGTGACCCTGTGCCCTCCCACAGTCACTCTTCCATACCTGAGTGTCTTTGAAGGTGGCCCCAGGAGTTAAACACATTGGCTTTGCACTCAGGATGGAGGTTCAAATCTATGCTCTGCTACACAGGAGCTGGGTGTCCTTGGTGAAACTGCCTAACCCCTCTGGCTTGAGTGTCTCCACTGTAGATGAACAGCAACCACTTCTCAGAGTTCCTGTAGTAGTTAGATGAAGTATTTATTGTGAAGTGGTGTGTACATTTGTGCGTGCGTGCTTGCATGTGTGCGTGTGTGCGTGCGTGCGTGCGTGCGTGCGTGCGTGCGTGTGTGTGTGTGTGTGTGTGTGTGTAAGTAGTGGCTCTCCTGCCATGTTTCTCCCCAAGTCCCTCAGCTTCCATGAATCTCACCTCCTCCAGGAAGCCTTCTGTGGTTTTATGTCCCTGGCTGCCCCCAGGCATCCTGGATCCAGACTTACTAAAACGCAGCTTCTCGAGGAAAATCCTCTAACCAGCCCCTTTCCCGCAGTGACTGCTGTTTCCAGGTCTCTGGCAGGGTAGGCAGCAAGGATGTTGAATAGACCATGATGCCCAGCAGCCCTGGGCTTACAGCAGAAAAGACGGGCTGCCCTGTAGGTAGACACTGAGCAGCAGGCGGGCGGGTCACCCTGTGCTTGCCTTGTCTCAGGCCGAGCCGCCATCCGTGGCCCCAGCTCCCTAATGAAGAAGGCGGAACCCTCTGAAGACCAGCTGCTGGAGGCTGCCTCAGAAGAGTCTTCTACCAGCCTGGCCCCCACCATGCTCTTCCTAACCACAGCAGACGCTGCCGCGCCTACCACAGAAGAGTCCCGGATCCTGCCAGTTACCTCCCTGCGGCCCCAGGTAAGGGCACATGGCCTTGCTAAATGTGCCTTTGAGACCCCTGCAAACCTCCTGTCAGGGTTCTCTAGAGGAATAGAACTGGTGGAATTAAGGCATATATCAAAAAGAACTTTCCTGGAGTGGCTTACAGGCTGTGGTCCAGCTGGTCCAACAGCCGTTGTCTCCCCATGGGAAGGCAAAGAATCAGGTAGTTGTTTGGTTCACGAGGCCGGATATCTCAGCTGGTCTGCCCTATGTCATAATCCTGAAGAAGTAAGTTCTAATACCAGCAAGTGCCTCAGCAGTGGGACAGATGGACTTGCCACCAAAAGTGAGGACAAGCAGACAAAAAGCAAAAGCTTCCTTCCCCCATGTACTTTCACTCAGGGTGCTACCAGAAGCTGCGGCCCAGATTTAGGGTGAGTCTTCTCACCTCGAACGATCCAATCAAGAAAAATGCCTCGCAGGTGTGACCAGCTGCTTGGGTTTTAGTTGATTCGCCTCCTGATCTACTTAGGTAAACTGAAGCACAGAAGGAGGGTAGTAGTGGAAGCTGTTAAGCTTCCACCCCACTAGGTATTCTGTCTGCAGGAGGGTTGCCAACACCCAGAGGACAGGGCCTTGGGGCTTGGGCTGTGGACAACCAGGAAACCAGTTGCTAGTCTCTACACACATAGAGGTGGGACTCTTGAGGAAGACCTTTAAAGTCTGGAAGAGTTTGGAAAGCAGCCACAGAGATTTAAAAACCCATGACCTAGAGTGACATAGGTCAGTGAGGTGGTTGACTTGTCTACTCCTCAACTCTGAAAAAGTGAATGGGAAGGGAACAGGGAAACTCATACAAATCTGACTGCTGGTGACTCTAGAAGGGGACAGGAGCTGACCAGGTCATTCTCTCCTGTGAAGGGGACAGGAGCTGACCAGGTCATTCTCTCCTGTGAAGGGGACAGGAGCTGACCAGGTCATTCTCTCCTGTGAAGGGGACAGGAGCTGACCAGGTCATTCTCTTCTATGGCTTAGAAAGTTTTTTGCGTTTTTTTTCCAAAATAAAATCATTCAATACCAGATGTGGTGGCTCAAGTCTACAAATCCCAACACGTGGAGACAAAGGGAGTAGCCTCACCACAGGGATGAGGCCAGCCTGGGCTACAAAGTGAGACCCTGTCTCAAAGTGAAACAAAACACCCAAAATGAAATACCACCATTGAACTGGATCAATAATATATGCTCTATGTTAGTAATATAGAATGGAATACATAGCTCAGTTGGTAGAATGCTTCCTTAGCATGCATGAAACTCCAGGTTAGATTCTCAGCACTGGAAAGAACGGGCATGGTGTTGCACGCCTGTGATCTCAGCATTCAGGAGCTGGAGGCTGGAGGATTGAAGCTTAAGGTTGTCCTTGGCTACATAGTGACTTTGGAGCCAGCCTGGGCTACATGAGACCCTGTTTCAGAAAGAAAGGAAGGAATAGAGAAATGGAGGGAGAGGGAAAAAAGAGTCACATCCCTCTGTCACAGTCCACTGCCATGCTGCGCTGTTTTGTGAGTTCTTGTTAATCTTTTGCTGTGCCTCATTTAAACTGATTTTTTATTCATTTGTTTGTTTTTTGAGACAGAGTTTCTCTGTGTAACATCCTTAGCTGTCCTGGAACTCATTCTGTAGACCAGGCTAGGCTCAAACTCATAGAGATCCGCCTGCCTCTGCCTCCCGAGTGCTGGGATTAAAGGTGTGCACCATCATCACCCAGCTTAAACTGATTTTTTAAAAAATTTTAACTTGTATATGTGGGGAAAATGGTATGTGCACATGAGTGGAGGTACCTTTGGAGGCCAGAGGCAACAAGATCCCTTGGAGCTGGAGTTACAGGCACATGTGAAATACCTGATGTGGGTACTGGGAACTGAACCAGGTCCTCTGCACTCTTTTTTGTTGTTGTTGTTTTTTCGAGACAGGGTTTCTTTGTGTAGCTTAGTGCCTTGATTGTGCCTCATTTGTAAATTAGACTCATAAGAGGGGTGTGTGTGTGAAAACAGCTACATACAGGGGTTAGCTCTTCCAGGCGTCACTGGCAGGTTGGACCACATCTCCTGAGCATCAGGAGATGGCAGTAGGTTTCCTTTGTCCTCTTTCTTCATCTCATACTCCTGAGAGTCTGTCAAAAGCTGTGGCCATGAGCAGGTAATTACAGTCTGTGCCTTGCTGAATCCTGGTGATCAGGTATGTGAGGACCCATCCGTGATATCTGGTCTTCAGTAGTTTCCACGATATTGGTCAGGGTTGTGAGTGGGTCAGGGTTGTGAATGGGCCTGTGTTGTGAGGGGGCCTGTGTTGTGAGTGGATCAGTGGGTCAGGGTTGTGAGGGGGCCTGTGTTGTGAGTGGGATCAAGGCCTGCATGTGGTCTTCACAGGACCCTGAAAGGAAGGACAGAATGAGCAGTGGGTCCACTTCTAGTTCCCTCCTCGATGAGCTTAGGAATCCTGAACAAGCAGATCAGCCTCCCTTGTCATTACCTTGGCATCTTCACTTGGAAGGCTCCGGGTCTCCTCCCCTGCCTCATCTTCTGCAGGTACAGCCCAGGTCTGATGGGGATGTGATGCCCACACTGGACATGGCCTTGTTTGACTGGACTGACTATGAAGACTTAAAGCCAGAGGTCTGGCCTTCTGCAAAGAAGAAAGGTAGGCCTACCTTGCCATCCCACCCCATGTTTGGAATCTTCTCTCCAGCACCTATTGAGGGAGGACATTTGCCGAGTTCAGGGTGACCCACAGGTGTCCAAAGGTGGGCTGGAGTGCATCAATCTAAGCTGGACCTGACACTCACCGTGACAAACAGTATCCCACACTCTCTGCACACTAGCCAGGTCCCAGGTCTCTTACAGGGAGACAGGCTATGGGATCTGCTTTAGGGAAGAAAGTGAAGCGGAGAGAGACAGAGGCTCTTGTCCAAGCGACACCGTGGGAGTGGCCACTGTGACACCCAAGTCTTGTGCTTAATCTGACCCCCGATTTCCTTGTCCCCAGAGAAACACTGGAGTCACTTTACCAGTGATGGTAACGAGACGTCGCCAACTGAGGGAGAACCATGTGACCATCACCAGGATTGCCTGCCAGGTACCCTGGTACCCCAATACCCACACTTGAGGCACCAGGCTGGGAGGGAATGCCAGAAAGGCAGGTAAGACAGGGCTTCTAGCATGGGAGCAAGGCTGAGGGTCATGACCCTTTATGCACAATAAATAGCAACTACAGTAGCCACCAGTCTCCTGAGAGTCATTATCAGCAGCCACCGATTTCCTGAGAGTCACTACCATATTCAAACTCATAGAATGACTTAGAGAGAGGAGGAGAGAAGTGGGGTAAGGTGGGGGCGTGAAGACTGAGACTGACTTAGTTTAAAGACAAAGCAAGGCTATTAAGCCCCAGAGAGGCCAAGGGCTTTTTCGAAGATCACACAGCCTGAGCCAACTTGGTTCCTAAGCTTCTTACCTGCAACCCACCCTGCCCTGAGTCAGACGGTCTGCTCCTGACCTCGTCCTCTCAACACCCACAGGGGTTAATTTATTCCCTTCATCATGGCACCACCTGGCTTTCTGGGGATGGTCCCAATGACACCCTCTCCTGTTCAACAGCCCTACCCATCAGAGCAGGATGGGTACAGGGGTCGGCTGTTTGACTGGAGTCTGAACTGCTGGCCCTGTGGGGTCAGGTGGACCTCCCCAGAGCAGACTCGGAGGTGGAATTAGAAGCTGTGGTGGGGTAACACCTGCCATCACAGCGCTTGGGAAGTGCAGGCAGGAGGATCAGGAGTTCAAGGTCATCCTGAGGTACACAGGGAGTGGCAGGCCAGACCCTATCTTGGGGGAATGCTTATCTGGGGTGTTGGTGGTAACACTTATTAAAAGCAAGAGAGGAAACAAGTTGACAGAGAGACCTCAGGCCTGATGTCATGCTGGCCCAAAAGGAGCCGGAGAAAAGCCTTGCCTGCTGGGAAGCCCTGTGCTGGGCAGGCAGAAGTGGTGGCCCTGGTCTTGGCCATGTGGGCTGTTGTCTGGAGCTGCTGAGGGAAGGAGTGGTTGGGACATGGTACAAGGTGGCCCCTGAAACTGTTCACAGCAGATCAGTGACTGCTGTCCCTTTTTGCTACCAAATAATGAGGGCTTTGGGAGGTGGGGGCAGGGAAGACTCAAGTGGCCATCTCCACCGCACCACATCAGCAGGATAGTCTGCAAAATGGTAGCCATTTTGGAATTGTAGAAGCAAGACACCAGCCCAGACAGGCTGTCTGTTTCTACATCACTGTCCACACTCTGAGTGTGAAGAAAAGACTGGAGTCAGGGCTAACAGGACAGTACTTGGAAGCCAGCTCTGTAACGGGCAAAGAGCTGCCTCAGGCCTGCCTAGGATATCCCTGCAGCCCCCCAAGGCTTCAGTTTCCCCATCTGTCCAACAGGACGTTGGCGTCCATGATCCCTAAGGCCCCTCCCAGCTCTCAGCTGGCTCTGCCTCTGGCACCCCTCGCTATTACAACCCCATCCCTGGGAGGTGAACCCCACACCACCTTTGACCCTCCCATGATCAATCAAGTGGCCCATCTGGGGAAGCTTGGGTCTGTGCCACCTGCCCCCGGGGATTTCATCCATGACATCCTGCAGTAGTTCCAGCCCGGAGCCTTGTACACCAGATGGCCTGCCAGGGCATGGCTTGCCACACATATGATGGATCTCCTGTCCAGCGGGACTCCGTGGAGGGCGGCGGGGAGGATCCGCTCAGCTTGGCTGACCACGTGCGTGTGCTATGTTGCCAGGAACTTGCTGCGACCTCCGGGAACATCTCTGTACGCCCCACAACCGCGGCCTCAACAACAAATGTTTTGATGACTGTATGTGCATGGAAGGTCAGTCTGGACTCGGGGAGGGGACAGCCCCCTCACCACCACGCTCCCAGAACCGTGAAGCCTTTGTTGTCCAGCCAGCTCTGCAATGAGCGGGGCATGAGATTTCCTGGCAGAGGGTGGATGTGATGGAGGGGCCTAGGGAGAGGGAGTGGGTAGGAGAACCCCCTGGGAGCTGTAGGAACAGCTTTGCTGGGGCCTTCCAATCTGTCAGCTCGATGCAAAGTCTCCATTCCTGGCATCATTTCTCAGATTTGTGTTTCTCACCCCTTGAAATACAAGCTGGTGTGATCTCTCAGGATCAGGAGGGAGGGGGGGAGAAGAGAGGAGACAGGAACATATCTCTTTAAATAAGAGCCAACCTGAGAAGACTGGCATGTTCTCAGCAGAATTCTAGATGGGAGGCTTTCCAAGTGAGACAGTGGAGGACAGAGAACTGGGTGGGATTGTCAGCAGTCACAGGGAAGGATTCACTGGACTACTGGCTTAACTGCCCTGAGTGCCTACCTCAAATGGTAGGGTGTGTGTGCCCTGTGCACACAGGTGCCCACTGGTGCCTGTCCCATGCTGAGTCCTTTCTGCCTGGAATCTTCAGTCACCCCTGGAAGGGAGGTTTTATGATTCCCACTTCGAAAGTGGGGTGAGGTGACTTACTCAAACACATATTTAGGAGAGTGGGGGGCGTGGAAGAACACCTTGGTAGTAGAGTGTTTGTCTCAGCAAGAACAACGGTGGCGAAAAGTCCTGAGGCAGAGCTATGCTGAGTCGCATAGGCAGGCCTCAAACGCACAATCCTCCTGCCTCAGCCTCTCAGGCAGCTGGAATTAAAGGTCTGCGGCATTGCTGATGACTCTCTTCTTCTTTCTCTTTCTTCTTTGTTTTTTGGGTTTATTTTATTTTATCACAGGAAAAAAGGAGAGAAGCGAGGAAGAGAGAGGGAAGGAGAGGAGGGGAGGGGAGAGGGAAAAGGGAAGGAAATGAAAAAGAAGGGGAAAAACTGCCTGTGGTGGTATATTCTTGTAATCCCAGCACTCAAGAGGCTGAGGCAGGAGGATCATGCATTTGAGGCCTGCCTATGTGACTCAGCATAGCTCTGCCTCAGAACTTTTTTTTTTTCTTTAGACAAAGTCTCACTGTATAGCCCTGGCCATCCTGGAACTCACTATGTAAACCAGGCTGGCCTTGAACTCACAGAGGTTCACCTGTCTTTGCTTCCTGAGTGCTGGGATTAAAGGCGTGAGTCCCCATGCTCAACTACCTGAGAACTTCTCTAAAAAGGACTTGTTAGGTGTGGGAGTGCATGATTTTAGTCCTTGCACTTAGGAGGCAGGGGTAGGTGGATCTCTGTGAGTTTAAGGCCAGCCTGGTCTAAATTGTAAGACCCAGTCTCTAAATAAATAAATACATACATCACTGAAGGCATAGCTCAGTGGTAGAGCACTTGCCAGGCCTTGAGTTCAATCTCCTACCCATATGAAAGGCAAGGTCAGGGATGGGCTGAAGAGATGGCTAAGCGGTTAAGAGCACGGTCCTCATCTGCTCTTGCAGAGGACCCAGGTTCAGTTCCCTGAACCCAAGCTCAGGACCATCCATAACTCCAGTTCCAAGGGATCCAGTTCCCTCTTCTAACCTTCACAGGCACCAAACACGCACATGGTACATATACGTACAAGCAGACACCAAACATTCAGATTCAAGATGCATTTTACTTTTTTTGTTTGTTTGTTTGTTTTGTTTTTCGAGACAGGGTTTCTTTGTGTAGTTTTGGTGCCTGTCCTGGATCTCGCTCTGTAGACCAGGCTGGCCTCGAACTCACAGAGATCCACCTGACTCTGCTTTCCGAGTGCTGAGATTAAATGTGTGCGCCACCACCGCCCGGCTCAAGATAAATTTTAAAGAAAAAAATTTCAAAGAGAAATATGGAGGAAAAATAATTCTACTTCTGTCTTCTGAGAATCTTCAGACCCACATTACAGTAGGCATAGTATCATGAGCCCTCTGGTTCCCATCCCAGCGATTCAATAAAGACCAACATGTGGCCATCCTGAGTGGGGCTGCCACCTCCACACACTTCCCTTGTTTCAATATGATCTTTATGCATTTATTCAGTATTTATTTCAGCACACACCTTTGAGAGATAAGCGCCCTTTTAAAAACAAGGTGTCTACATTGCCAAGACAAGCGATATTCAACCTGCATTCCGGGCTCTGAGGGGGGATTCCTCCCTTAGCTACTGTGTGAACCTGAGCCACACTCCAAGTCTAGTTCACAGTAATAAAAGAGCCTGCACCTTCTCCACTTCTGTGTTACATTCCAGTGAAATGAGAGGTCGAGAAACAAAGCCATCGATAAGCTGCCTCTGGAGCCAGGCGCCGGGCTCACACCTGTGATCAGCACTCCAGAGGTAGAGATAGGAGACTCACGGGTTCAAAGTCATCCTCAGTCACATATGGAGTTCTATCCAGGGAAGCCTGGGCTAGAGAGGGTATTGTATCCATCCCAACCACCCTACACTCACCCACCAACCCAAAAAAAAGAAAAATGGGAAAGAAAAAGTCCCCGGAAAGTCATAACGGCTGTAGAGAAAGCCTGAAAGGTTGGTAGGTATTCTCACAGGATGTTATAGAGAGTTCTTAGGAAAAGAGGAAAGAGTGGCAGATGGAGGTTGAAAGAGAGCCCAGGGGCTCTGGTAGGAGGCAGAAGGAAAGGGCAGGGACCTTGGGCAGGAGCAGCCTGACTTGTCATATAGTGACCTGGAGAAGGTTATAAAGGAGACGGGAGAAGCTTCGAGAAGAGCCACACTGACTTGTTGCTCTCATTTGGATTTTGTTTTATTAGCGATTGGAAGTCCACGCTGAAGCAGAGGAGTCACATGGTCTAGCCTCTGTATTTAAAAGATCTTTCTGGGGCTGAGGATGAGACTCAGCTTAGCTTGCCTAGCTTGGGTTCTATTGCCAGTGTGAATTGGGTGTAGTGATCCATGAATACAGTCTAAGCACTTGGGAGGCAGACGCAGGGCCATTGGGAGTTCAAAGTCATTCCCAGTTGGCTAGTCTGGGATGCATGAGACCCTGTGTTCCTCTGCCAAAAACTGCAGGACTCAGGGCAGTTGAGGACAGGGAGCAGGCTGGAAGGCTAAGGAGGGTAGAGACCAACCAGGGTTGTCAGGACGTGCTGTAAGATGCTGTTGCCTGTGTTCAGAGCATACACCACTTCACGGAGGAGCAAACAGGGCAAGCCTTTGAGTCCTGGGCTCACAGTCCTTGGCTGGACCTAGTAAGGGCGCTGTGGGGGGTTCTGAGGAGTTAAACCTCCTCCCGAGGGCCTCAGATGGCAAGGTGCTTACCCTGCTTTCTAGGAATCCCTAAGGTGCTGACATTCAGAGCCTAATTGTGTCCTCTTATACTGTAGCCTTGGCTGGCCTAGAACTCACAGAGATCCTCCTGCCTCTGCTTCCTAAATGCTGGGATTAAAGGGTGGGCTACCATGCTCAAAAAAAAAATTTTTTTTCCTAAATAGGAGATGAGATCGTGTGTAGTTCAGTGATAGAATGTGGGCTTAATATTCAAAGCCCCAGATTCAACATGTAGGTTTGCTTTGGTTTTTTTTGTTTTGTTTTGTTTTGTTTTTGTTTTACTTTGACTCTGACTAAGCCCAAACCTGCTGCTTCAGTCTTCTGAGTGTTGAAGTTACAGGTTTGTGCGACCAGCCCAGTTTCTTAAAACTCTTTTTAAACACGGTGGTGTGGAGGGGCTGTAGGATGAGAAGCCTGTGCCGGCTGGAGGGGAAGGAAAGGGAGGGGTCAGTCACCAGCAGGCATGACATCCTTGCCTCCTTCTACTCAGGGTTGCGTTGCTATGCCAAATTCCACCGGAACCGCAGGGTCACTCGGAGGAAGGGGCGCTGCGTGGAACCTGAGACAGCGGACGGGGACCAGGGATCCTTCATCAACATCTAGCGCCCGAGTGGTGCCTCCCCACCGGCTGGGGGTCTGAGCCAGGGAGGGCTGGACAAACAAGACCGTGTTAGTAACTAGCTCAGCTTAGGGCTGAGTCGGGGAACCAATGGCTGAGACTGCGGATGCAGGCCCAGTACACTCACCCCCAAGCTGGAGGACAGCTTGGCTGAGAGCAGCTGTGGCGGCCACCCCCGATCAGACCCACGCAGCTCACGGATCCTGCTCTCTGCTCTACGTGATAGCCGCGTTGAGCGCGCCCTCTTCTGCTCGACACCAGCATTGCAGCAGCTTCAATTTGGAAAATCAAGAGGTTTTGCCGTTTGGAAAGGGTTGGAAAGAGAGAGGACAAGACGGGAGTGGCTCTGGAATGCTATGTCCCAGGCAAACGCCAAGCACCACGTTCATTTTTACTGAATTTCCACAGAGACCGTGGCAAGAGACCACTGAAGCACTGAATTGCAAGACTTGTGCAAGGTCCCACCTCATCCATGATCCTCCATCTTTGGCCGCAGATACACCATGACTGTCTTCTGCCTTTCCCAACAGAGGCTTATCATTTTTTTTTTGAAAGACAGAGCCTCACTCTTTGGCCAAACTGGCCTTTGGAAACTCAGACAATCCTCCTGCCTCAGTCTTCCAAATGCTGGGATTACCAGGCGTGAGTCAGCGTATTTGGCAGGTGTACTATCTTTAAAAACAAAGCATAAGGGGGTGGGGTGTGGCTGAGTTTGTAACTTGCTCACCTCAGACTCATGAACCCTGGGTTTCCACCCTCAAGCATGGCGTCAAAGGCGGAATAGGCAGGAGGATGAGAAGTTAAAGGCCATCCTTAGGCTACATAACAATGTGAGACCAGACTACAGGAGACTGTATCTCAAGCAAAACAAAATAAGCCATTTGCCTAGCCTACACAGGGCCCTGGGTTTGATCCCCATTCATTCTCCTCCATTCCCACTTCTTCCCCCTACCCCCCTACACACGGGGGCTGCTTTCCTGTGAAGAGTGCCCCCCTTCCATGTGTCAGGAGCTAATCACAGTCATGAAGTGACTGAGGGGAAACTAACTTTCCTGTTGTGCCCATGGCCCTGGTCATCCAGCCCTGGAACACTGGGTCACTCCTTCCTAAATTGTCCTCAGAGCTTCTACCTTGCTGGAAAGACACTTGTCACCATATGTTCACAGTGTTTGGTGATTCCCAACCTTCCCGAGACCATCTCTGAACCCCACCTCTTCACTTGAGCAGCAGTGCCCCTTGGAAAGCGGGGCCACCTCTGAGACTGGTGCAGCTTTCATGCTCACAGGCTCGAACCACGATGATAACCTCACCATTATCGTCACCACCCGGAATATGTGTCCCAGCAGATCTGGTTCCGGGAGCCACCTCAGGAGAACCCTTTAGATTCCTGTGCCTGACGTCTCCCTCCTGGTCAACTTTGGCAAAGGAAAAAAGCCTTCACTGCGCCAGCCCTCCCCAGCCTGGACCACATCCATGGGATGCCCGAGCTGTTGACGGCTTTGGGGTAACCAGTCTGGTCCAGGGGTCAGGCACCAAGGAAAACAGGCAGATCTAGAAGAAATCAAATACGCTTGTTCTTGTTTCCCAAGTTGGGTCTGATAGGCCTGGGAATGGGGGGCAGGGCCAAGATCCCGAAGGATCAAAGTGGCAGCGGGAAAGCAAGTCCTAATACAGATTGATTTTCCTTTTTGTAGTGCCAGGGCCTTGCACGTTCCAGGCAAGTGCCCTGCTGCTGAGCTACATGCTAACTGGTCTGCTCCTTGAAGTCTCCAAGGCTCCCCAGGGGGCTGCCATGGCAGCCAGGGCTGAGAGCATCGGTGCCCAGCCCTCCCACCTGCTGCAGCACACCACCGCTGGAAACAGCCTCTTCCTCCTCTCACACTTTGCTGACCTTAGGGAAGCTGCTTTATGGTCCCTGTGCCTTGACTTTTTTCATCTGTGAAATGAAAGCGCCTGATTCTTAAAACAGTGCCTGGCCCCTAACACACACACACACACACACACACCCCTAGAGTACCAGCTAACAAACTTCAGCAGGCCTTCTCTTCCACAGTGATCCATCACATACCCAATGATGCTTTTTTTTTTTTTTTAAATGATGTCTCACTATACAGCTCTGGCTGGCCTGAAACTCACCATGTAGACCAGGTTGGCCTGGACCTCCTCTGCCTTCCAAGTGCTGGGATTAAAGGTTTGCACCACCATGCCCAGTTCAGGATGCTTTCCTTGGTTGCTCCAAAGTGCACTACAGGCGTAGTGGAGCACGCCTTTAATGTCAGCATTTGAGAGGCAGAGGTAGGTGAATCTCTGTGAGTTCAAGGCCAGTGTGGTCTACAAAGAGAGTTCCTGGACAGCCAGGGCTATGTAGAGAGACCCTGCCTCAAACAGACAAACAAAAACAAAGTGCACTTCACAAAACCAAGTCGCGGCTCTAAAAAGCATGTGGATTCCCAGGCTGAGGCAGAGCTGGAGGAGCTTGTGGCTGGCTGCACAGACACAGGCTTGTGAGAGCAAAAGCAAAGCCTGGTGTGGAGCTGAGCAGAGGCTGGTAACTGCCTCAAAGACGCTCTGCAGATCCCCACAGTCCCCAGACGGGGACATTTTTCCTGGGCTCTGTCTGGCAATGTGAAGGGTGGTTTCCATGGCTGGTGGAGAGGGGCTGAGGGGGCTATTTCAAAGGAAAATGGCATCTGCCCTTTGAGGAGGTCCAATTCCAAGGCCACACCCCTTCTCCTGCTGAGATGGTGCGGAGTCCCTCCCCAGCCTCCTTCAGTCTTCCCCAGATCCCTCGGCAGCTGCTGACAATGAGCATCTATGTAACCTGCAAGGAGCATGTCTAGAAAGTAAGGAACCAGGAGCCCTGGGTGCGGGGAAAGTGGGGTCTGGAGAGGCCAACAGCTGAGGCTCCTTCAAAGGTTCTGGGGGCTGGACTACATTAATCCTGGCCCTCCATGGCAGACTTCATGCTCACAGACCATAGTGAGTGTGTGCTTACAGGCCATAGATATTGTGTGCACACAGAAAAGGGGTGGTCAGGGTGAGCAGGCTGCACACAGAACAAGGGGTTACACTGCAGGGAGTGGGTTTCCAAATCCCCAGGAAGAGCAGGTGATCTGGGACAGATCTATGGTCAAACCACTCCTGGTTGCGAAGGCCGAGCATCACTTGGGAGTCTGGTAGAAGCACAGAACCTGGGGCCCCACTCCACACCTACTAAACTGTAGTCACAGGAGTGGCCCCCGGCATCTGGCTTCTAACACATTCTTCAGGGTACTCATGGGTGTGATGGGTGTGAGGGCCACAGACGGAAGGTGATGCTGGTGAAGGGACATTTGGACAGTTCAGCACTCTTGCATTCACTATGGCTTGGCGACTCTGAGGTCTGTTTCCTGGCAACTTAGCAGCGAGGACAAACTCCACATTCCAAGGCCTGCCTCCTGGGCTGTCATTGGCTCTGCTTAGAAGACACCAGGTAGGGTTCCTAGGCCTGGAGCCTCCATCATTGGACTTTTGCACTCTTAGGAAATTCCTTGGAGGGTTGTAGCTTCTCCTTGAAATGTGGGAGTGACTAGGGAGGGGTACTATGCCTTGGTTTATTGGTGCCATATTGCATGTATTCTCTGAGCTGTAAATAAAGGGGTGACCATTGCTAAGCCACTTCTTGACCTTGTTCTTCCAGGAAATGGTCCATCTGGCTGGCAGGGAGCATTGCCAGAGCCTTGAGAGGGGACTCTAAGCCTTGTATTTCCATTGTCATTTCCTATTTATTTGATTTGGTTGAGGGCTGCTCTGAGCAAGCAAGGTGGATGTGGTTCTTCCCTCACCTGGACCTCACTCATCACTCAGGTCCTTTAGTTGGATATCGAAGTCTGCAGGGTTGGAGCAGCTGGGGTGCCCAAGGGGATTGAGAGTGCTGGTCACCACAGGCTGACAAGCAGCAGCTGCAGCAGACACCTGCTTCAGTGTGGTGCAGGACAAAACACTGTCAGACCGGGCAGGGCCTAGGAAGGCTCAGATGCCATCTTTTGGAAAGCTTGTGAACTATTTGTGGTGGCCTGGTTTGCACCTGAGAGAACATCTTATCTGAATATCATTCCTGCTGGTACCATCCCAGTCTGCTCACTGGGTCCTCTCAGGTCTGGTCATCCAGAGCAGTTCTGACTCCAACAGCAATGGCTTTGGTATCCCAAAGTCAAAGCTGAGCCCAGATGTAGGCAGACTTTTCTTTCCCACCAGTCAATTCCTAAATAACCACACAGAGACTTAATAGTAAATATAAATGCTAGGCCGACAGCTTAGGCTTGTTTTTAGCTAGCTCTCATAAATTAACCCATTTCTATTCATCTATGTGCTGACCCAGTCTCATTTACCTCATCTATGTACTTCCCATCCTGCTTGCTCTGCATCTCATGGCGTCTCCTCCGACTCCACCCTTCTCCCCAGCATTCTTTCTGCCCTGAAAATCCTGCCTAGCCATCGGCCAATCAGCTTTTTATTAATAATGAGAGCACTATGTCTTCACAGTGTACAGAAGGATTATTCCACAGCACCCAGACACTTTTGGAGCCTGGTATCCTTGCAAGATTTCTCTGACCAGCTGTGCAGAGTGGATGGGGACTAGCTTTCCCAAACCTGGGGTTTCTTAATCATGAGCCCTTGCCAGCCAGCTCCAGATACCTTGGGTTTCTGAACCCACAGGGCCTTTGGCTCAGTGTCTCTAGAGTGCTCTTGGAACTCAGCCTGATTTAGGATTGCAGAGTCCAACACTAGACCTCTCTTTCTGTGCCCCTGCCCAGTGAGCCAAGATACTCCAGCTGAGGGTGGTTCTAGGGGACCAAATCCAGAATGTCCCCTTCCTACCGACATCAAAGACCATGCTCTCTCTGTCCCAGCTCTTCAGTTCTGCCATTAGGTGGCATGGAAGCAGATGCTGTGTGCCAATAAAATTTTATTGACATAGAAGAGCAGTGGGCGGGATTTGGTCTATAGGCTGTAGTTTACTCAGCTGTCACTCACCTCTAGTCAATGGCCGGGGGAAAGGCCTATGGTTTTCTAATATGCTCTCTGTCCTGACATGCCAACTTAAATCTGTTTTTAAGATATCAGTGGCCCTGAGCTAAAGGACCAAGGCCAGACAAATCTGAGGCCACGGGAGGGTCAGCAGCCTAGGGACAGGCCTCAGAGGTCAGGCGGCTGCACCGGAGGCAGATCTGTTGGCTTGCTAAAGAAGCAGAAGCAAACCTAGGCCTGATGGCTCAGTGCTCGCAATCCCAGCACTCGGGTGGTGGGGGACCAGAAGTTCAAGGTCACCTTCGGCTATATAACGAGTTTGAGGTTGGCCTGGACTTCATGAGACCCTGTCTCAAAACAAAAAAATTTGAAAAAAATAAAATAAAAACCAACAGGTATTTATAGTCACATACTTTTAAATGGCTATATGTTTATATAGCGTACATATATGTATCTGTGTATACATATCAACACACACTGCTTTGCTTTATTTTAAGCACTTGGCTGTCTAGTCTGTGTGGACTGGCAAGCCCACAATCTGTAGAACAGGCTGGCAGGCCAGAAACTGAGGCAGAAGTTACTATTGCCTGAGGCCAGATTTCTTCTCTGAGGCCTCCATTTTTGGTCTTAAAGCTTTCAACACACAAAAAAATCTGCCCATCACAGAGGCTCTAGAGTTTAGCTCCCCAGCCTATCACAACACCTGGACATGTGACAGAATTTCTCTGACAGGCAGTGCAGGTCTGAGCTTCTTTGCTCCGTCAGCCACCCCAAGCTTTGGGTGGTGCCAGCGGCTGATGCTATTACCCGCGTGGGCTCCTGCACCTGGAGTGCCCAGGACATGAAATCCCAGTCAGGGCTGGGACTGGCTGGGGGCAGAGTGAGTGGGTAGGAAATGACTAGACATTTTGTTCCTTTTCTATCTTTATCTTCCTCTTGTCCCTGCACCACACACGGTGGCACACCCTCCCAGGTGCATGCGGGGGACCAGAAGCAGGATGCCTGGGCTCTTTGGATCCTTGCGACTGGTCAGTGCTGCTTTGTACATGTGGTCCGGAACTGTCTTCGTGTGTCCTCAACTTTAACCTTATAGCAGTGCCTGGTGCAGAGAGGGGATGCATTCTTGCAAACCCAGCCGTGGCTCCTGTTTGTTGAAGGAAGCTCCCACCCTCCATGTAACTGAAAATGCCGAGAGCTTCTTTATAGAGAAGAGAAATTGAACTGGTCAGTGGTGGCGCACGCCTTTAATCCCAGCACTCGGGAGGCTGAGGCAGGTGGATCTCTGTGAGTTTGAGGCCAGCCTGGTCTACAGAGCGAGTTCCAGGACAGGCTCCAAAGCTACGCAGAGAAAACCTGTCTCGAAAAACCAAAAAAAAAAAAAAAAAAAAAAAAAAAAAAAAAAGTTTTGAGACACAGAGAAATACAAGTCTCTTCTCCAGAGTGAGACTAAGATAGTAGGTGGTGGAGCCGAAGGCTTTACTGGAATCTGACTCTAAAGCCAGATCCTACGTCTGTAAGCCATAGACCCTCTCAAATGGCACCAGTTCACTAAGCACCTACTAGGAGCAGATCACTGACACATACCCACCCCTCCCCAGTCCCACCTTCCCCCACAGGCTTCACCAGGGCCTTCCTCCTGGGAGGCGCTTTCTACCTGGTGAGATATGGAGGCCTCCTTCCCGCTTCCTCATTCCTCTCTTATCTCAGGCTCCAGCATCATACCACACTGTGCAAGGAAGGTAAACGGCCTAGAGACTGTGGCATTAGATACAAGAGAAACAAACACCTAGAGAAACTGGTAGCTGGTGGGCATCTTTGGGTGGTAGGACCGGGGCCACAGCTGCCCTTGTGTGTATGCAGACAGGGCCCTCAGATGCTCCCAGAAATGGAAATTCCAACACCATCCATGCAGAAAGATGGGAGGCCAGACAGAGGAGAGGCTGGGGCCTGGGATCCTGAAGCTCAGCAGAAACTTGACAGGCTAAGGGAGGTTGGAGGAGCAACCGGCCTTCAGGGAGGGCTTGGTACAGGGGCAGGGATGCCAGTCAGACAAGATGGTCAGGACAAAACACAGGGAGAACAACACATCTAAGCACACACATATATTTATGTACACAAGCATTCACACACATGTGTACACACACACACACACACACACACACACACACGCGCACACACACGCACACACATGCACACAGGAGCATGGGCACCTAATAAAAGGGAGCACCATAGAACAAAGAACTGGAGAGCAGGCCTCCTTCCTCCAGGGCAACAGCCTCTGTGTCTGCTTTCCTGGTGGCAGGTTTCCTGGAATACAGAAGGGCAGAGGCCATTTCCCCACCTGCCTTTTCCACCAGGCCTTGGGGTGGGTCCCTCACTGTCTGACCTGAATGCTCCGGTCCCTGGAGGGACCTGACTGCTAGATGACTGGAGAAGCCCCACTGGTGTAAGCCTCACTCCTGGCAATAGGAAACTGCTTTGGCTAAACTGCATTGACTCCGCCCTTGGACCCACAACGTAACTAACAGCAGGACGAACGCCTGGTCTCTCCACCTTCACATTGCCTGCCTCCTCACTGTGGCTCACCTGCTCCCTTCTGCACGAAGGCACACAAATCACTCCAGGATATCCTATCTCTCTCTTCCCTTTCATGAAACAAAGACAGGAGTGACCCAGGTAGCTCACTGTCAGCTTTTATTTTTTTAGATTATTTTCTTTTATGTGTACCAGTGTTTTGCCCACATGCATGTACATACACTGCATGCATGCCTGGTGCCTAGGAAGGTCAGAAAAGGATCCCTTGGAGCTAGAGTTACAGATGGTTGTAAACCATCTTGTGGGGTGCTGGGCACCAAACCCAGGTCCTCTGCAAGACCAGCAACATCTCTCTAGCCCCTCACTATCAGCTTTTTATACTGTCCTATTCCAGACTCTCCAAGAGGCATCTAAAATGTCTCTTTCAGGGGTTCTGATGCGCCCTCTTCTGGCATCCTTGGGCACTGCACACACATGGTGCACAGACATACTGGTAGGCAAACACCCAGACACATAAAACAAAAATAAAATCTTAAAGCAACAACAAAGGGCAGCTCTGCCTAACCATCCATGCTTTCTCCAGTCCTGTCAGACCTGAGGCTAAGAAACCCAGAGCCAGTGTGTCTATGAAGATCAGCACCACAGGGAAGGAGACTGAGTCCAGTGGCAAGGTATCCCCTGTGCTGCCGAGCAGCAGGACTCTGCCCTCTAGGCCCTTCTCAGAGAGGCTTCTTGTTGGTCCCCACTTCCTCACAGGCATGTGTGCCCTTTGATGGAGTTTGGGTTTATGTTCTCTGCTGTTTCTTCCAGCTTGCCTTGTCCACTTGGGAAAGGAACCGGCTGGGACTCACATCCCAGCTAGTGTCTCCTACCTCACGGAGCACAGGACAGCTGGAGTCGTTCTAAAGCCCTTTTCCATTTGGAGCCTTCTGTAAGCCCTGCATGTCTTAGACCTAATATCACTGCCCTATTTAGGGTAAGTGACTCACCCAAGGACACAGACACCCAGGGGAAGGGGGACAGGGGTGGGGCTGGGAGGTGGGAAAGCAGCAGGAATTCAGGCCTCAAAATTCCCAGTGCAGAGAATGTTCCCGTACCTTACACAGCCTTGAAATTTGTTATATAAACTTAGGAGACTGTTAAACAATAATTTAAGAAATTATGAAAAAAAAATCTCCAGTGCAACACTGTCCCTCCACAGGGTGAGTCCAGCTGTCTGGCTTGCTGGTAGGAGAGCATCTGGGCATCACTTCCCCACCCAGCATGTATTTACCCTTCCTCTTCAATTCGGTGGGCATTTCAGTGTGCGAGGAATGACGAAATGCCAACGGACACTATGCTTCTCACCGAATAAAGGGACAGCAGTACAGAGTCATTACTGTATGCCAGGAGTTGGGTGGCCAGGCACCCTGCCCAATGACGCATATGATCCTCACAGCACTCCTGAGGCCTAGCACTGCTCAGGAGGATCAAAGTTCAAGGCCAGCAAGCTGACTCATTCAGTAAAGGAGCTGGCAGACAAACTGAAGACCTGAGTTTGGTCCCTGGAACCCTTATGGTAGGAGAGAAGTGACTTCTGCAAGTTGTCTCCTCCACACACCTGTGCTGTAGCATTCACACACACACACACACACACACACACAGAGAGAGAGAGAGAGAGAGAGAGAGAGAGAGAGAGAGAGAGAGA
>CABHPR010140245.1:19288-71433 GCA_902168415.1 Peromyscus melanophrys | reverse complement strand
TATTTATTTATTTATTTATTTATTTATTTATTTATTTATTTATTTATATTTTTGCATCAGAACTTTCTAAAAATATTGCATTTACATGCAATATTATTTGTGTTGATGACTGAGTTTTCTGGAGTCCTTTGTTTTGGATCCTGAGACCCAGTCTTCACTCACCTCATCCAGGTCCCCAACCTATCACACATTGCTTTTCCCCAACTCAGAAGAACTGCCTCCTCCCATCCCTTGGTCCTGGCCTTAAATCTCACCTTCTTGGAGAGACTTTCTGCTCAGAAAAACTGACATGCTGTTACTCTAAATCACTCTCTGTTCCATCCCTGTGTTACCCACATCTGAAACCACTTCCTTACTTGTGTTCTCCCATGTGGTCTAGCTTCCTCCCTTGATGTACAGACCCTTAAGTTTGTGGATTGGTTCTTTCTTGTCTTCCATTCCCTGGAGAGGATCTGGGGCAGTAGATGTTCAGTAAATATCTGTTGAGCCATCCGTGCTTAAGATTTGGAAATATCATCATCCTGCAGCAGACGATGGCATCTTGGGGAAGAAGGTCTTAGAGGCCGATGACAGTAAAGAGTGAACAAGGACAGTAACATTCTGGACAAGGGTGGGTACTACAGGCAAGATACACTCATAGTTAACTTATGAATGAGAAAAGGCATCTAGGTAACATCTTCAGAACTGCTATGGCTATCCCAATCACCAGAAGGTATAAGTAACCCTAATCCCAGAAGCGATGTCTTTTGTATTTGCATAAGCAACAAGTACAGAAGAACACGTGAGCAGCCCAAGATGCCTGCTGTGTTGAGAAGCTCACAGGCTACAGCACAACAAGGGTAAAGGGAGACACAAGTGGCCAGGTTGGAGATGTGGTAAGGACAGGGGAGGCTGAAGTGCACCAGTGATAAGCACTGGGTTCCTCTGGTGGGGAGAGATGATAAGGTTGAAGGATGGTAATTGTAGCAAGGAAACAACTTTTGGATACAGAGATGATGTAGTGGTCAAGAATGGATGGGTTTTCAGTACAGTGATCCAGCTGAGCTGAGGAAAGCACATGGACTTGGGGTCATTATGGGGTAGATAGGAATAGCCAGTGCTGTGAGTGGAAAGGAAAGAGAGGTGTCACACCTAGTTTTGGGAGAGTCTCAGTGGACATTGCTACCTGAACCTGGACTAAGACTAATATACTATACAGGAAACATTGCTATAGGGGCTTCAACCTCTTTGAATGATATGATTTCCAAGCCTTCAATCCATTCTCCCTAAAAGCTCCAACTTCTACTTGTTTTGACTCCCTCCCAAGAGGTCCTCATAAGAATGTATGCAAGACTCCAATTATCATGAAGAACTTCCTCTCCCACTCAATACAGAAGCTACTCACCCAGACTACCACATATGGTTCCTCCTCCATGGTAGAAAATGATGCCTCGCAGGAGTTTGGAGGACACTGCCTTGGGTTGGAACAGTCTCACAGGGATTCCCCCAAAGTGCATGTTGGTCACCACTAAATTATGGTTCTTCTTTATGACTATTAAGTCCTGAAAAATCTGGATGAACTTGATCATGGAGCAAATCCTCAGCTTCTCTAATATATTTCCCTGTAGGATCCAAGAAGAAGAAGAATATGAGGAAGGAAAAGGAAAAAGAGGAGGAGGAAAAGAAAAGTGAGGCATAGGAGACCATAAGGTAGACATGTAGATGCTGCTGCCACTTAGCATTGCTAAAATGAGTTCATCATTTCTCTTTTGACTTCTGCACACACAACGGACTCATGTATCTACAACTGGCTGTGGGCTCTGCTTAGGAAGAAGGTGAGTTTTCAGAGTTTCTACCCAACACATCCAGATTAGATAATGATATGGTTGTGATTTGATTATTTGTTTCAACCAAAATTCATGTTGAAATTTTATTGTCATTGTGTTGAGATGGTCTTTTCACAAGACCGATAAATAGATCAATGGAATCAATAAATAGATCAGTGGAAGACCCAAATATAACCCCACATGGTCACAGCCACCTGATTTTCAACAAAAGTGACAAAAAAAACAGAAAGGAGAGCTTCTGTGAAATAATGCTCTTGTACACTGTAAAGATTTGTCACTCCAATTGGTGTAATAAAATGCTGATTGGCCAGTAGCCAGGCAGGAAGTGTAGGCAGGGCGACCAAACTAAGAATGCTGGGAAGAGGAAGGGCGGAGCCAGGAGTCACCAGCCAGATGCAGAGGAAGAAAATGAGAATGTCATACTGAGAAATGGTACCAAGCCACGTGGCTAAATAGAGATAAGAAGTATGGGTTAATTTAAATGTAATAGCTAGTTAGTAATAAACCTGAGCTACTGGCTGAGCATTTATAAGTAATATAAGTCTCCAAGTGGTTATTCAGGAACTGGCAGGCCAGAGAGAGCTGTCCAACTACAGAGAGCCTCTTCAACAAATGGATCTGGGAAAACTGAATATCCTCATGTTAATGGATGGTCCTAGATTCTATCTCACCCTGCATAAAAGTCAACTCCAAATGGATCAAAGACTGAATTTTAGGACCCCAAATTCTAGAAATACTAGAAGGAATAGTGGGGGGAACACTTCAAGATATAGTCATAGGTCAAGACTTCTTGCATAATACTCCAGTTTCTCTGGAAATAAGGCCAGCTATTGACAAATGGGTACTCAAGAAATCAAAAGACTTCCAGACACAAAGGAAAGTTTTAATTGAGTGTAGACTCAACCTATAGAATGGAAAAAGAAAGTCTTTGCTGGTGATGCCTCTGATGAAAGATCAAATATCTATTTTTAAGATAGATAGATAGATAGATAGATAGATAGATAGATAGATAGATGATAGATAGATAGATAGATAGATAGATAGATGATAGATAGATAGATATCACTCCAAAAACTAAAGAGATCAAACCACCCAGTCAGTAAGCAGGCCAATAAAATGAGTAGGGTCACAAAAGATAGAGAACAAATGGACAATAAACATATGGTCCTATTTTCCTTCCTGTTGCTGTGACAAGCCACCTGACCACAAGGAACCTGGGGGAGGAAAGGGTTTACTTGGCTTATAGGCTATTGTTCATCATCAAGGGAAGCCAAGGCAGGAACTCAAGACATTTGCCTGGAGGCAGGAATTAAAGCAAAAACCATGGAGGAAAACTGCTTACTGCCTTGCTCCCTGCCTTGCTTGCTCAGCTGCCTACTCAGTGGACTGGGCCTTCCCACGTTTTTAAAAAAGACAAGTCTTTGGTATTAGATCACCATGATAAATTATAAAATTATAATCTCAAAAAATAAAAGAAATAATTTTATTTAAAAATATTTGTCTTTTAAGTGGTGATTAAATGATACCCTCATGTGTAGATAAAGGCCATGATGGATGGAGTGAGATAGTTACCTCAGGACGAGGCTCCCAGGAGCTGAGTTCTTGGTTGAAAACTAAAAAGAGCTTGTGTCTGGAGCAAAACATTAGATACATCATAGTGTTACACTGTTTTGTGTGGGCTTGATTTTCCCAAGACAGAGTTCACATTTCCCACAGCTGTAAGCTAGGTGTGATGCTGTAGAGGGGAAACACTATAGTTTGGAAAGAGTATGGATTTTCTGGGGAACTTAGCTATCTGAGGCCCTCATTTGCCATTCCAGGACTCTAAACTTGCTCCCTTCTATTTCCTGTGTGTTTCTCTACTCATCTTCCTGACTTCTTCTTTACTCTCTATGGCTACTTCCTGTCAACTAGCTGCTAGCTTAGCCTCTTGACCTCAGGTTTTTATTTAATTAACACAATCTCTAGGTTCATACTGTGATCAAATATCCCACAACAGGACCCTGAAAACTCCTTCCCCCCAAAAGTGGACTCACCATAGCAATTAAGTACAGCATCGCACAATGCAGAAACCTGAACTTGACTGGATGCTCCAAGGCAGAGGGGATTTCCACAGTGAGAAAGTGCTGAATGACAGCCCATAAGAAGACTCCAAGGTAAAATGTAGACAGACTCACTAGCAGCACCAGCCACAGGGCAGTCATGGTCCCAAGGCCCCAAGAAACTGATGTCTGAGGCCCTGAGAAGCAGCTGTCCTAAAGATCTTCCTTGGGAACAACTGATCTAGTTTTATGGCCTACCACCTCCACTAACTCCTTTCAGACTGCATCTGACTCAGTGGCCTGATCTAGCCTCTGGGATATCACCACAGGTCAACAGGATCCAGAGAAACCTGCTCCCCAAGGAACAAGAAAGCTGACCTGGATGACCAAGGTAGTTTGAAAGACAAGATTACAAAGATGAACTAGATGGGAGCTTTCACAGTATCTATCTGCTGGGTCACAGAGGGAGAGGTCTTACATGAGCATAGACTCCCTTGGCCTGACCCTTCACTGAGTAACAGGAGACATGAACCCCTTCTGCACCAGTTTGGTTAAGAAATATGAAGTCATCCAGTTCATAAATACTTGCTAAACTGCCATCAGAACCCATTCTTTTCTCATTTCTGACTATTTGGCCTTGGACAGGCTCTCTGCTTTCTGAATGCATAAGGTAGAGGTGCCCAGAGATAGGTGAACTGTTTCCAGGCCAAGCCCAGGTGTGGTTGCAGGTACCAGGGATGCTGACACTTGAGCAGCAATGGATAGTTTTGTACAGACTACATATTCTAAGTCTAGGGAAAATTTTATAGGAAAAACACATAGAATATTATTTCAATGTATGTGTTTAATTGTCATTTAAAAACACATAACAGGGCTGACACAGTAAGTTAAAGCACTTGCCAGCAAGCGTAATGATCTGAGGTCAATCCCCAGGATCTGTATGATGGAGGAAGAAAACTCTACTATCACACATTGTCATCTGACCTCCCCCCCACACACATCATTACATATGTGTGCCTATACACATGCACACATACACACAATATAATATATATAATATATATAGGTAAATTAATATAATAACATGTAGTGGGTAGCCATTCTAGCTTTGATCTGGAAGTACCAACCCCCATTGAGGCTTCAGTAACTGTCACACCTACAAGGCAGGGCCAAGAGAGACCCTGAAGACCCGAGATCCGGATGCGCTGGCTCTCTTGGTTCCTGGACCCTGGACGCTGGAGGTAGACCAAACAGAGTTCTCCAGAGAACACCGCCGGACTGCGCTATGTCTTTCCCAGACCCTGCAACCTACCTATCCCTTCATTTGTAAGTTACGCCACTAAATAAACCTCCCTTTTAACTACGTGGAGTGGCCTTAATAATTTCACCAATAATAACAATTTAAGTACATAGCATTAAATTTACTGTCAGAGCCATTTCTTTTTTTTTTTTTAAACATACCAACCACAGATCCCCCTCTCTTCCCTCCTCCCACTTCCCCCAAAGACTACTCCCCCAACTCACCCCCTATTCCCTCCTCCAAAAAGATAAGGCCTCCCATGGGGAATCAGCAAAGCCTGGTACATTCAGTTGAGGCAGATCCAAGCCCCTCCTCCCGTATCAAGGCTGTGCAAGGTGTCCCACTATAGGTAGTGGGCTCCGAAAAGCCAGCTTATGCACCAGGGATAGTCTCTTAAGCAGACCAAGCTACACAACTGTCTCACTTATGCAGAGGGCCTTGTCCAATCCCATGGAGGCTCCACAGCTGTTGGTCTAAAGTTCATGAGATTCCACCAACTTGGTTTGGTTGTCTATGTAGGTTTCCCCCATCATGATCTTGATGCCCCTTGGTCATAGAATCCCTCTTCCCTCTCTTTGACTGGACTCCTGGAGCTTGGCCTGGTGCTTGGCTGTGGATCTCTGTATCTGCTTCCATCAGTTACTGGATGAAGACTCTATGATGACAGGATATTCACAAATCTGATTACTGGGATAGGCCAGCTCAGGTACCCTCTCCACTATTGCTAGTAGTCTGAGCTGAGGTCATCCTTGTGGGTTCCTGGGAACTTCCCTAGCACCATATTTCTTCCTATCCGCATGATGTCTCCTTCTATCAAGATATCTCTTTCATTGCTCTCCCACTCCATCCCTGCTTCAGCTTGACCATCCTGTTCCCTTTATGTTCTCATCCCCCATCTGTCAGAGTCATTTCTAAGTGTACAGTGCAGCAGAGTTAAGTGAATGTGTCACATACAGTAGATCTCTTACAACAAAAAATCTGCATCCTTGGATTCCATCCTTCCCAATGACCAGGCAAACTCAACTCTACTCTGTAAGAGTCTGGCTACCTTAGATACCTGCATAGATGGGCCAATGCAAGACTTCACTTTTTGTAATGAATTTAGTCAAATTAACATAATTTTCTCAACTTTATCAGTACTGCAGTAGACAACAATTTTTTTTTAAATAATAGTCCACCCCCAAGGCACCAGTGACCACCAGAGCCATATGCCCCCCACATACACTGGTTGGGAAGAGATAAGGCCCTGATCACCAGACTGAACAGCCCAGTTCCCTAGCCCCTAGGCCCCAGGGACACATTCCATGCCCCTTTCCCCCAGCCATTGCAGCCCCATAGACCAGGCAGCAACCTCATCCCCTGCCCCCTTGACAACCATCCTCTGCAGCACTAGTGACTACCAGAGCCTTATGCTCCCCCTGCACCAACTGGAAAGAAAAGCAACCACAGGAGCCACAGACCCCACCTGCACCAATTGCAAGAAGAGTGACCTGGAATGCCACTTGTATGGATTAAAGGAAGAAATTGGTAGACGGCAGTGTAAGTACACATTAAACAACACAAAGAGCAATATGGCACCAACAGAACCTAGTGTTCCTCCAGCAGCAGGACTTGAACATCCCAATGCAGATGATCCAGAAGAAACCACTTTAAAAACAATTTTATGAAGATGTTAGAGGCCATAAAAAAGGACATGAAAAAATTCCCTTAAAGAAACAGAGGAAAAGATAAACAAAAAATTAGAGGAAATCAAGAAATCCCTTAAAGAAATCCAAGAAACCCAAGAAAAAAAAAACAATCAAACAGGTGAAGGAAACAGTTCAAGACTTTAAATATGATAGGGGAAATAAAGAAAGTACAAACTGAGGGAATTCAGGAAAAGGAAAACCTGAGTAAACAAACAGAAACTACAGAGGCAAGCGTAACCAACAAAATACAAGAAACGGAAGAGAAAAATCTCAGGCACTGAGGATACCATAGAGGAAACAGATTCATCAGTCAAAAAATGTTAAATCCAGCAAATATTTAACACAAAATACCCAGGAAATCTAGGACAACTTGTAAAGACCAAACCTAAGAGTAATAGGGATAGAAGAAGGAGAAGAATTCCAGCTCAAAGGCACAGAAAATATATTGAACAAAATCACAGAAGAAAACTTTCCCAACCTAAAGAAAGACATGCCTATGAAGGTACAAGAAGCTTACAGAACACCAAATAGACTGGACCACAAAAAAGTCCCCTAGCCACATAATAGTCAAAACACTAAACATATAGAATACAGAAAGAATATTAAGAGTAGCAAAGGAAAAAGGTCAAGTAATATATAAAGGCAAACCTATTAGAATTACACTCAACTTCTCAATGGAAACTCTGAAAGTCAGAAGGTCTTGGACAGATACTAAGAGATCATGGATACCAGCCCAACTATTATACCCAGCAAAGCCTTCAATCACTTATAGATGGAGAAAACAAGATATTCCATGATAAAACCTGTTGTTTGACTCTTAGATGGTCATTTAATAAAAAAAAAAAAACCCCAGAGGCAGATATCAGGGTGAAAGCTGAAAGATCAGAAAAACAGAGTAGCCAGCCACTAGTTCTTACCTCTACAAAATCCTCAGCCTAAAGAGAGTTGGTTCCTGTTTCCTCACACCTTATATACCTTTCTCTGCCCTGCCATATTACTTTCTGAGATTAAAGGCATGCATGCTTCCCAAACAAAGGCATGAGATCTAAAGTACTGGGATTAAAGGTGTGTTCCACCACTGCCTGACCTCTGTGTCTAATCTAGTGGCTGGCTCTGTCCTCTGATCCTCAGGCAAGTTTATTAGGGTGTATAATATATTACCACATTTCCCTTTTTTGTCTAAAATAATAAAAGAAGGTTATAACTAATATAAGAAAAATTATATACAATAAGAACAATAAATATATACAATATATACAGTCAAGAATTAAATTAACAATGTCTATCCCATTAACATTTGACAGATTAAAATAAAATACTTCATCATTTATCCTATTTTGGTGAGTCTAAAATGTAGTACCTAATTCATTTTCTATACTAACTTGTATTGCCAAACGAAAACTATCTTTTGATGTCTTTCAAACTTATACACTTTACACATCTTTAGTGAGTTTCTTTTCTGAATTTGTTAACAAGGAAAACTATAACTGTCTAATATTCACCCTCTCAGAGACCTGAGAAGAAAATAATATTACCTAAGTAAGCAGGAAGTGCAAACAAGTGAATTCCAAAAAAATGTGAGAAATGACAGAAACAGCTGGCTGCCTGGACAGTCACCCAAGATTTCTCTGCAATGTTGTGGTATCCATTTTTGGCCTACAGGCCTAGCATATCTGACAGACTCATCTGTGAAGCAGTATTTTCTAAAGGGCCTTCCTGCCTTGTCTTGGTAAGGTTCAGCAGTCCTTTCTTTTGTGTCCTGCTTTTCAATTTTGGACAGCATACTGTGAGCAGTTGAGGTAAGAGCATTTTCTTGCCCAGTGGCTAACTTTTGCCACAAAGAAAGTAAACTCCATATGGAGTTTCTTTGATGCCCATCATCTTCTCTGAAATATATTGGTGCTGCCAGGAGCAGACATGTCTCATTGTCTTTAAAAAAAAGTCTATGTTATTAAAATGTCTTAGATGCTATATTCTGTAGATCTCTGAAGTGTTTGAAGATGACCTGTTTATCTAAAATATATTTCTGTTTGACCTTGAAAACATACCTAATATGACTACAAGTTTGATTATAAATGACTAACTACTGACTTGCATTTCTTTATATCCTAATTAGTTGGTAATAACTTTCAAGGACTAGAAATTTGCAGTACATTGTTAAATGAACTGTACAGGTACAATACCTTGAACAAGATTAGAAACATATGTACAGTATTTTCTAACAAAATTAATCTCAAATTTGAATCAATATACAAAATTTGTATACAATACACAAAAATCCAATCCAATGTAAAATATTTAAAACTAGAAGTTGCTTTTTAAAAGCAGATTCAATAATCTACCCTTTAATCCTATTATTTCTATATCTCTTTTTTCAGAGTAGATTCAATAATCTACCCTTTTATCCTATTATTTCTATATCCTCTTTTTTTATTTTTTTAAACAAGAACCTCAAACCTAATTTTTTTGTTTAGCTTTTTTCCTGACCATTAACAATTAACAACTTGTAGCCAACCATCCTAAACAATGACAATTATCCATAACCCATTGAAAGACTAAAAACCACCCACCCCACCTCTTAGGAATGTGGGCATCGTGTTCTTAAAATTACTTTCTGCTGTCTGGAGGCAAAGACATCTTTAGGGGATTCTGAAAGAAAATTTTTTGGTTAATTGTCAAGTCCTATGAGAGTTAGCTCTATCATTTGTCCAGTCTCTTCATAATGGGAAAGTGCAGAGCTGGTCTCAAGTCCTGGATATAGCAGTCTATGAGGCTGGATCATCTCAGCTAGCCACCTCAAAATTGTCCTGAGCAGTTTGTAGTCTAAAGCTGATCTTTGGGTGATGTTTGTCAGCTTAGTGGTATTATCGTTATCCTGGTTGAATCATCATTGTGGGGTCCTATCATCTTTTTGGAGACTTCAGAGTTTGCGTCAGGTGTAGTCATGGTTCACTGCAAAAAATCTTTTTCTTAGAATAAGTTTTCTGGATTTGTCCTTTTTCTTCAGATGTATCATTTGTCTTCAGATTCCTAAGCCTTCATTCTCCTGAAAGACAAAAACAAAATCCTTTCTGAACCCTAACTTTGGGGAGTTTCTAAATCTAATCTTTATCATTTTTGATTTATGGTTTCTCCTTAAATTTTTGTTTTATTGTTTAAAACTGTTCTATCATCTTGAGCAGTATGGTTTTTTACAACAGGAATTAGGTTCTTTAACTGCTCTGGGAAGGAGTTTCTTCCATGTTGACAGGAAAGGACTGAACCAAATTTGTCATGGGGGCCTTCAAGAGGCCCCTCAGGGATTTTCCCAATGGCAAAGGCAAAGGATTACCTTGTCTGTCCCTTGTTGACCTACATTCATTAGTCCAATGTTTGCCTTTGCCACACCTTTTGCATAATCCAGAAGGGAGGAGCATTCTGTTGCCATTGTTCCTTGAGAAAATATTATATTTAGGAACTCCCTGTTTACAGTACCTTTTTAGGTGACCTTGATTACCACAGTTGAAACATCTGACATTACTATTTTTCTTCAAACCTCTGGAAATCACCTCTCCTATCCAAGTGTCATCATGGTCATGAGATTCAATATTTATTGTATCTTGGATTAATTCCTCCAAGGGTGCTGATCTTGCCTTTAGTGGCCTCATTACCCTTTTGTATTGTGCATTAGCATTTTCAAAAGTCAGAGATTCAATTATTATCTGTCTAGCTTCTGAATTTGGTATCATTCTATTTACTGCTGAGGACAGCCTTTATAAGAAATCAGTGAAGGTTTCTTTTGGGCCCTGTAAACTTTTGTAAATGACTCAATTTTCTTTCCTACTTCTTCAATTCTGTCCCAAGTATTCAAGGCTGCCATTCAGCATAAAACCAGGGTGTGGTCATCATATAAAGATTGCCTTTCTACATTAGCATAATCTCCCTCTCCAAGAAGTTGATCTTGGGAGATTTCCATACCTCTAACCCTACTTCATTGTTCAATGGTTTTAGCCTCATCCTTCTACCAGATCCTCCATTGTAATTGGGGACCAGTTTCTAAGACAACCATAATCAAAGCTCTCCAGTCTTGAGGGATAATTCTATTACAAGTCGGCCATGAGTTTAACATCTGCTTCACAAATGTGGAATGCATATCATATGACACTATAGCTTCTTTGAATCTCCTCAAATCTAACATTTGCACAGGAGTCCAGTCAGCTCTTACACAGCCTTGAGCACTTGGAAATTCCTGTAAGGTTACTGGATAGATTAAGGTTGGCTGTTTGAAAGCCTTAGGCTGTTTCTCTGTAATCATATAATGCAATGCTGGGATTGGTTCACCTTTAAATTCCTCTGTCTGGGTCTGAATGTCTCTGTGATCTGTTTTGACAAGTTTTCTAAGATTTTTATCTTGGCACTCATATTGACCTACTTATTTAATGATAAAACAGAAATGATCAAGCAAATAATAATGATAATTGACATTATATAAATCCCATCTACATTAATTATCCTCTCATTTAATTGTTCCATTTTCAGATGTCAATTGTATCATCAAACAGAGACCAAATTCCCTCCATTGTAAAAATGTTTCCCATTTTTTAATGTGGGAAAAATTTCTTTTTTAACTAATTTCTTCCTTTAAGAAATCCCAATTGTCTCACCAAATCTGCCAACAAAGACCATTCAGATGTGAGGCTGACTGCTTCTGCATAGAATAGTAAAAACCTGAGCAGGTTTCAAGGCAGCTACCTAGTATGGTAGCAGCCCAAGATCAGGATCCAGGGAGAATCCACAACACACCAGGAAAGAAGAAGCCAAAGAGCCAGCCATCTGCATGAGGGAACCTGAGAAAGCAGCGTACTCCTATGGTTTTGGGAGCCCAAAAAACTAATGGAGTTTGCTGCAGAGAGGCTGCAACAAAAACTTAGCCAGTGGGTTAAGGACTCTGGCCCAAGTGGGGTGGAGACTCCAGCTGTATGAAGCTTAGGCCTGAGTTGGGGTCTGCAAGGCCACAGGCAAGCAGCTTTTTTTGTGAATTTGTGTCCCACAAGTTGGACACCAGATGTTGTTTGTATGGTCTTTAAAAAAAAAACAGAGCCAGATATCAAGGTAAAAGCTGAAAGATCAGAGAAGCAGAGCAGCCAGCCACTAGTTCTTACCTCTACAAAATCCTCAGCCTAAAGAGAGTGAGTTCCTGTTTCCTCACACCTTATATACCTTTCTCTGCCCTGCCATATTACTTTCTGAGATTAAAGGCATGCATGTTTCCCAAGCAAAGGCATGAGATCTCAAGTGCTAGTATTAAAGGTGTATTCCACCACTGCCTGACCTGTGTCTAATTTAGTGGCTGGTTCTGTCCTGTGATGCTCAGGCAAGTTTATTAGGGTATACAATATATCACCACAAAAAATGAAATTTAAATATTCCATATCCACAAATCTAGCCCTACAAAAAGTACTAAAAGGAAAACTCCAACCAAGGAAGTCAGCTGCAACCACCAAAACACAGACAGTAGATAACTTCATACCAGAAGACCTCAAAGAAGGGAAACACATACACACTACCACCACCACCACCAAAACAAAAAATAACAAAAATTAATAATCACTGTTCATTAATATCTCAGTCTCAATGCATGCAATTCACCTATAAAAGAGACACGCAAATAGAATGGATATGAAAACAGGATCCAACCTTCTGCTGCATACAAGAAACACACCTCAACCTCAAAGACAAACATTACCTCAGAGTAAAAGTTTGGGAAAAGATTTTCCAATGAAATGGACCTAAGAAACTAGCTGGTATATCTATCCTCATATCTAACAAAATAGACTTCAAACTAAAATCAATCAAAAGAGATGGAGAAGGACACTTCATATTCATCACAGGAAAAATCCATCAAGATGAAGTCTCAATTCTGAACATTTATGCCCCAAATACAAGGGCACCTACATTTGTAAAAGAAACATTACTACAGTTTAAATCACACCTCCAACCCCACACACTAGTAGTGGGAGACTTCAACACCCCTCTCTTACCACTGGACTGGTCTGCCAGAAAGACATTTAACAGAGAAATAAGGAAACTAACAGATGTTATGATTCAAATGGATCTAACAGACATCCATTGAACATTTTTTACATTTTCTAATTTTGTGGAGTACAGGATTTTGAAGTATGACCTAATGATTCTCTAGATTTCCTCAGTGCCTCTTATTATGTCCCCTTTTTCATTTCTGATTTTGTTAATTTGGATATTCTCTCTCTGCTTTTTGGTTAGTTTGGATAAGGTCTTGTCTATCTTGTTGATTTTCTTGAAGAACCAACTCTTTGTTTCATTGATTCTTTATATTGTTCTCTTTGTTTCTGTTTTATTGATTTCAGCCTTCAATTTGATTATTTCCTCTCATCTATTCCTCCTGGGTATAGAACCTAAACACAGAAGAATATACATTCTTCTGAGCACCTTATGGAGCCTTCTTCAAAACTGACCACATACTCAGTAATAAAACAAATCTCAACAGATGCAAAAAAAATGGAATAACCCCCTGTATCATATTGGACCACCATGGCTTAAAGTTAGAATTCAACAACATAAATTACAGAAAGCCTACAAACTCATGTAAACTGAACAATGCTCAACTGAATCATCACTGGGTCAGGAAGAAATAAAGAGATAAAGAAATTAAAGACTTCCTAGAATTCAACAAAAATGAATGCACAACATAACCATGAGATACTATGAAAGCAGTGGTAAGAGGAAAGTTCATAGCACTAAGTGCCTACATTAAAAAGTTGGAGAAATCTCACACTACCAACTTGACAGCACACCTAAAAGCTCTAGAACAAAAAGAAGCAAACTCACCCAGGAGGAGTATATGACAGGAAATAATCAAATTGAGGGCTGAAATCAACAAAGTAAAAACAAAGAGAACAATACAAAGAATCAATGAAACTAGGAGTTGGTTCTTTGAGAAAATCAACAAGATAGACAAACCCTTATCTAAACTAACCAAAAACCACAGAGAGAATATCCAAATTAACAAAATCAGGAAAGAAAAGGAGGACATAATAACAGACACTGAGGAAATCCGGAGAATCATTAGGTCATACTTCAAAAGTCTGTACTCCATAAAATTGGGAAATTAAAAGAAATGGACAATTTTCTGGATAGGTACCACATGTACTGTTCAAATTGTTCCATACAATAGAAACAGAAGGAACATTACCAAACTCTTTTTACAAGGTTACAGTTACCCTGATAGCAAAATCACATAAAGACACAACTAGGAAAGAGAATTACAGACCAATCTCCTTCATGAACATTGATGCAAAAATACTCAATAAAATACTAGCAAACCTAATCCAAGAACACATCAAAAAAATCATCCACCATGATCAAGTACACTTCATCCCAGAGATGCAGGGATGGTTCAACATATGAAAATCTGTCAATGTAATCGACCATATAAATAAACTGAAAGGAAAAACCACATGATCATTTCATTAGATGCTGAAAAAGCCTTTGCCAAAAATCCAACAGCCTTTCATGATGAAGGTCGTGGAGAAATCAGGGATACAAGGAACATACCTAAACATAATAAAGGCAATATATAGCAAACCAACAGCCAACATCAAACTAAATGGCAAGAAACTCAAAGTGATTACACTAAAATCAGAAACAAGACAAAGATGCCCACTCTTTCCATACCTAGTAAATATAGTACTCTAGCTAGAGTTCTAGCTAGAGCAATAAGACAACAAAAGGAGATCAAGGGGATGCAAATTGGGAAGGAAGAAGTAAAACTTTCACTATTTACAGATAATATGATAATATACATAGTGACCCCAAAAAGTCTGCCAAGGAACTCCTACAGCTGATAAACACCTTCAGTAATCTGGCAGGATACAAGATGAACTCAAAAACATCAGTAGCCCTCCTATATATAAATGATAAATGGGCTGAGAAAGAAATTAGAGAAACATTATCCTTATAATACCCACAAATAACATAAAATATCTTGTGGTAACTCTAACAAACAAATGAAAGACTTGTATAACAAGAACTTTAAGTCTTTGAAGAAAGAAATTGAAGATGTCAGAAAATGGAAAGATCTCCTACGTTCTTGGATAGGTAGGATCAACATAGTAAAAATGGCAGTCTTACCAAAATCAATCTACAGATTCAATGCAATCTCCATCAAAATCCCATTGCAATTCTTTAGAGACCTCGAAAGAACAATACTCAACTTCATATGGAAAAACAAAAAACCCAGAATAGTCAAAACAATCTTGTACAATAAAGGAACTTCCGGAGGTATCACCATTCCTGATTTCAAGCTCTACTATAGAGCTATAACAATAAAAACAGCTTGGTCTTGGCATAAAAAACAGACACATTGATCAATGGAATCAAATCAAAGACCATGACATTAACCCACACACCTACAAACACCTGATTTTAAACAAAGAAGCCAAAATTATACAATGGAAAAAAAGAAAGCATCTTCAACAAATGGTGCTGGCATAACTGGACATCTACATGTAGAAGAATGCAAATAGATCCATATCTGTCACCATGCACAAAACTCAAGTCCAAATGGATCAAAGACTTCAACATAAATCCAGTTACACTTAACTTCATAGAAGAGAAAGTCAGAAGTAGTCTTGAATGCACTGGCACAGGAGACCTCTTCCTAAATATAACACCAGTAGCACATACATTGAGAGCAACAATTAATAAATAGGACCTACTGAAACTGAGAAGCTTCTGTAAGGTGAAGGACACAGTAAATAAGACAAAAAGGCAACCTACAGAATGGGAAAAGATCTTCACCATCCCCACATCTGACAGAGGGCTAATCTCCAAAATATATAAAGAACTCAAGAAACTAGACATGAAAATATCAAATAATCCATTTAAAAATGGGCTACAGAGCTAAACAGAATTCTCAGCAGAAGAATCTCAAATGGCCAAAAGACATTTAAGGAAGTGTTTAACATCCTTAGCCATCAGGAAATGCAAATCAAACTGACTCTGAGATACCATCTTACACCTGTCACAATGGCTAAGATCAAAAACACTGACAACAGCTTATGTTGGAGAGGATGTGGAGAAAGAGGAACACTCCTCCACTGCTGGTGGGAGTGCAATCTTGTATAGCCACTTTCAAAATCAGTATGGCAGTATCTCAGAAAATTGAGAATCAACCTACCTCAAGACCCAGCAATACCACTTATGGGCATATACCCAAAAGATGCTCAACCACACCACAAGGACATTTGCTCAACTATATCCATAGCAGCATTATTCATAATCCAGAACCTAGATGCCCCTTAACCAAAGAATGGATAAAGAAAATGTGGTACATGTACATCATGGAGTATTACACAGTGGTAAAAATCAATGACATTGTGAAATTTGTAGGCAAATTGATTGAACTAGAAAAAATCATCCTGACTGAGGTAACCCAGACCCAGAAATACAAACAGAGTATATACTCACTGATAAGTGAATATTAGATGCAAAGCAAGGTTAACCAGGCTATAATACCCCAGAGAAGCTAGGTAAAGAGAAGGACCCTAAGAGGGACATGCATGGACCACCTGAGAAAGGGAAAGGGTTAAGATTTCCTGGGTAAAGTGAGAGGGGGAACAAGAGGGGATGGGATGGGAGGTGGTAACATGAGGGCTGAAGAGGGCTGAGTTGGGGGAGAGACGGAGAGGGAGAGCAATGAAAGAGATATCTTGACAGAGTATACCATTAAGGGGATGGGGAGAAATCTGCAGCTAGGGAAAACCCCAGGAACTCACAAGATTGTCCTCAGCTAAGACTCATAGCAATGGTGGAGAGGGTGCTTGAACTAGCCTTCCCCTGCACTCAGATTGTTGTCTACCCTAATTGTCATCATAGAACCCACATCCAGTGTGTTGGATGGAAGCAGCTTCAGAGGCCCACAATCAAGCACTTGACCAAGTTCCTGGAGTTCAGTTGAAGAGGGGGAGGAGGGATTATAGGAATAAGGGGGGGGGGGGGGTCAGGATCCTGATGGGAAAAACAACAGAGATAGCTGACCTAAGCTAGTGGGAGCTCATGGACTCTGGACTGACAGCGGGGGAACCTGCATGGGACTGCACTAGGCCCTCTGAATGTGGGTGACAGTTCTGTGGCTTGATATGTTTGTGGGTCCTCTGGCAATGGGACTAGGATTTATCCCAGGCATGAACTGGCTTTTTAGAGCCCATTCCCTATGGTGTTATGCCTTACTCAGCCATGATACAGGAGAAAGGGGCGTGATCCAGCTCCAACTTGGTATGCCAGCCTGTGTTGACTACCCAAGGGAGGCCTTACCCCCTTTGAGGAGGGGATGGGGATGGGATGGGAGGAGGTGGGGGTGAGTAGGAGAAGGAGAGAGAGGGGGAAGAGGGGTTGGTATGCAAAAGGAGAAATTTTTAAATAAAAAATTAATAAAAGAAATAATCATCCACTACATATATATGGCACATCTTCTCTATTGATTTTTTGTTTCTGTGGGTATTCAAGATGAAAGCTAAAGCCTTGAACACATGAGGTAAATGCTCAACCACTGAACAACATTCCAGGCTCCACATTTTCTTTATCCATTTATCCATGTGGAGACATTTATGATACCTCTACCTTTTTGCTCTGATACATAATGCTATCATAGGCTCATGTGTATTCAAATAGTCACTCATTTTTAAGTACTTTTATTTGTCTATAAGACATTTGTGTACACATGTGGGTATATAAAGTAGACATAAAATCATAAACACTAAGCTAGTGGAATCTTCGCGAAATGAATTCTCTCAGGAATGATATCCTCTCTCTATTGTCTTTTAGGCCCCAATACTTATAGGGACCTTAACCTACCCAGTACACCAACAGGATCTCATTTATCTATCATTCACAGATGAGAGAGTTGATCCAAGAAAGGCCATGGTTACACAGAAGAACGTCAGCAGCTTCATAACTCGAGTGTTGTAGGCAGTAGTGGGGTTTGTGGCTATGACAGGTGCATCTAACCAACATTGGCCTACCAAGACAACTATGATAGACACTCACAGCATGTAGTATAGAAGTCCCCTGACCACTCCCTGTGAACATTAAAGAGGAATTGGCTAGGCAACAACAAGGGCCTTTGTAACACTGACAATTGTGGACTATTACTTTAACTCTGTAAAGATGTGTTACATTTGTTTATGCTGCATTTGTTTAGTTCTGTAAAGATGTGCTGCTGTTTTCCCTTGCCTGCCTAAGGCACCTGATTGGTTTAATAAAAAGCTGAATGACCAATAGATAGGCAGTAGAGGATTAGGTGAGGCTGGCAGGCAAAGAGAATAAGTAAGAGAAGATGAGAGAGAATGAGGGAGAAAAAGAGGGACAGTCAGGCAGCTGCCAGACAGACAGACACAGAGTAGGACATACAGAATGAAAGAAAGGTAAAAAGTCCTGAGGCAAAATGTAGATGAAGAGAAACAGACCAGTTTAAGTTGTAAGAGCAACTGGGACAAGCATAATATAAGGCCAAGCCGTCATAACTAATAATAAGTCTCTGTGTCATGATTTGGGAGCTGGTTGGTGGCCCAGAAGAAAGCCTGATGCAAACAATGGCATTTAAAATCTGCATCTTACTCCCTTAGAAATTTACTTTCCATGACTAGGTGGTCTCCAGAGCTATCCTCAATGTCTTGATTCCAAGAACCTGCCTCTTGGTAGGGAGGGGCCGTTTACATTCCAGTTAGCAACTTGGTCCCAGTAAAACTTGTGTCTCCTACAGCTTACCCTCTCCTTTCCTGCCTCTTTCCTCACATCTATTTCTGGAAAATTCTCACTGAAATCATCCCATAGCTTCACTGAAATTTTCTCAGAACAGCTGGAGGCAATGTGAGTTGTACTATGACCAGTGTCCCTGATTTAAAAAAAGGTAAAATGAGTTTTTCTATAGCAGAAATGAGACCCAAATAATCCTTGGTCACTAAGGGTATGAATTCACTAATGAGGGTATAATCAGATACACCATTAATATGCACAGATCTCAGGATAAACTTCAAGGGAAGCTTATCAATGTGAGAGTAGTTCTCCACACTGTTGGCAAGGAAATCCAATGATTGTTTTGAAATCATCACATCATCACAGAGCCATTCAGAGACCAGGTGTTTTTACACTGCAGCTGTGGGGTGTCAAGTGAGAAGGCTTGGTCCTCTAGGCCTTAGAGTTTCAATAGAATACCCATAACTCAGTGATAATGCCTATAAAGTACATCAGCTCCTGCCCCATACCAATATTGGTTTACTCTTAAGAGTCATCCAACACTTCAGACTCAAGTCAAGATGGAACTTGAGCCAGCTCAACTCTAGAACCATTAGTGGTGAAATGAGTTAGAGCCACCCCTGGGTGAGCCCTGCAGGGTGAAGAATTTCAAAGTTAGTAGATACAATGTGATGATGAATCTGGTCCTGTCCCTGAAGAGTTGGAACTGATTCTTTGTCCCTGCCTTCTGAAGTGGCTACTGAAATGTCAGCATAATTTGATCTATGCAAGGTGTCTTCTTCAAAGAAACCTTTAAGCTCCAATTATCACAGTTCACTGGAACAATTCAGACCTAACAAGAAGCTACAGCCCTGCCATTGTCCCAGTGAGCATAGCACACCGAAGAGGTTCCAGTGCTGGGTGTCACTCAGATAAGCCCAGTGTGCATGGGAAGTTCCAATTCTGCCTGTGCTCTGCCTTCAGTCATAATGCTATATACTTGCCCTGACAGAATAGGGATGAGTTAGTATAGTGTTAAAAATCCAGTCACCAAGCTCCAGATGTCCAAGTCCTAATGCAAAAAAACATAAATAATATGAAAAACCAAGGCAATTTAATTCCTCCAAACCCACTAACTGCACAGTAATGGCCTCCTCTGATGGCAACTTAGATGAAACTGAGAAAAGGACTTTTAAAAGAAGAATTATGTGTATGTTTGGGAAACTCTAAGAAATAACTCTAAGAAACTCTTGAAATAACCTTAAGGGAACACAAGCAGATGGATTTAAAAAAAGGAAGATGATACATAATATGAAAGAGGAATTCAACCAGAAGACAGAATAAATATTTAAGAATAACCAAACTTAACTGTTGGAAATAAAAAAAAAATCAAATTTTAACAGTCTGTGGAAAACTTCCACCAAGAGAATGAATCAAGGGGAAGGACAGACATTGGAGCTCAAAGCCAAGGTGGAGTAATTGGAGCATCCAAACAAGGATGAAGATAAATTAATAAAAAGTTATGATATGGAATAGCAAGATGTTCAGGACACCAAAAAGATAAAATTTAAAAATAGTTGTGATACAAGGGTGTGAGAGCAGGAGAACTGGCCCTGCTCCTTGCTGTCTGCTACATTGGGTGAACTAGCTGGAGCAGTGCTGGAGAGCTCACCCCAGGGACTGACGATGGGGGAAAGCTGGCAGACTGACCAACCCAGCTATCACCTAGGTCCAGAACTAGGACTACATAGTAGTCCGCCCCGACACCCACCTCATCTATGAACTGCTGGAGCATGTGAAGGAACTGGTCCTGCAGACTCAAAGCTACAGGATCTCCACAACACAAGGCAACAATAGGATATTCCAGAGGAGTCCAAATGAAGGCCCAGTGTAGCACGAATCTTAAAAGTTCTTATTAATAAAATCAAACTTGAGCCAGGTATTGGGGTGAACACTGGAGGATCAGAGAGACAGAACAAGCCACAGCTAACCTCACCTGGCCAACTTCTCAGCTGATCTTGTTTCCTCAGACTGGAAGCCTCTGTGTCCTCATATCCAAATGGTTCTCAGCTGAACTGTGCTGCTCAAAACCTAAAAGCTTAACCAGCCAAATGCTTCTAGTTTCTGGTCCTCTCACCTTATATACCTTTCTGCTTTCTACCACCACTCCCTGGGATTAAAGGCTTGCTTTCTGGGATTAAAGGCGTGAGTCACCTGCCTGGCTGTTTCCAATGTGGCCTTGAACTCACAGAGATCCAGAGGGATTTCTACCTCTGGAATGCTAGGATTAAAGGTATGAGTGCCACCATTTTCTAGCCTTTGTATCTAGTGGCTGTTCTGTCTCTGACCCCAGATAAGTTTATTAGGGTGCACAATATTTTGGGGAACACAATACCACCACAGCCCAGTACTGAGGGTGTAGCGGAAGCCAGAGGCATCCAACTAGACCAATGACTCATTGCAATGAACACTTGCAAGTCAAGATATATGGAGTAAAGGGCACACTGTGTGACTCACTGGGCCACTCAACAGCTTCCATGCTGATTTTTTTAAAATTTGTGTTTGTGTGTTTTTTGTTTTTGTTTTGTTTTGTTTTACTTTTAAATTTTGTTTTGTGGTAGAGGTTGCAAGGGCAGGGGCCAGAATCGAGGAGACAGGGAGAAGAGTGGGATCAGGGTGCATGATGTGAAATCCACAACGAATCAATGAAAGATTAAAAAATAATTGGGATAGAAGAGGTTGAGGAATTTCTTTCTGAACATATAGAAAATATCTTCAGTGAAATCATAGCAGAAAATTTCCCTAACTTAGACAAAGAAACATCTATCTAGATACAGTAATAGTTTAGAACATCAGACAGGCAAGACAAGAAAAGAACTCCCACTTGCCATTTTATTACTAAACAACTAAATATTTAATGTATTGAGGGTGGCGGGAGAGAAGAACAAGTTACATGTAAGTGCAGGCCTGTGAGAATAGCATCAGGTTTCACATCAGAAACTATGAAAGTCAGGAGGAATTGGAAAGATGTTCTTCAAGTTTTGAATGACAACAGCTATCAAATCTGACTATTATACCCAGCAAGACCATCAGTCATAAATGAAGGAGAAGGCAAAACTTTCCATGATAAAAACAGGCTTAAGAAATTCATGACTACTTCACAAGCTCTACAAGATACTTGAAGGAATTCTTCAGACTGGACAGAAAGACAAACAGGTTCTTATAGCTACATGGAAGAACAAATCATGCCACAATAAAAGTTAAGCATAGAGAAATTAAAAAGAACCAATAGCTGCATAGCCAACAAGATGACAAGAACTAATATATATCTTTTTTATTTATTAAAATTATTTTTATTCATTTTATATACCAACCACAGATCCCCCTCTCATCCCTTCTCCTGCTTCCCCCACACCAGCCTTCCTCCCAACCCACCCCCCATCTCCTCCTTCGAAAAGGTAAGGCCTCCCATGAGGAGTCAGCAAAGCCTGGTACATTCAGTTGAGGGTCCAGACCCCTCCCCCCTACATCAAGGCTGTGCAAGGTGTCCCACCTTAGGTAATGGGCTCCAGAAAGCCAGCTCATACACCAGGGATAGAGCCTGATCCCAGTGCCAGGGGCCCCTTAAATAGACCAAGCTACTCAACTGTCTCACTTACGCAGAGGGCCTAGTCCAATCCTATGCAGTTTCCACAGCTGTTGATCTAAAGTTTGTAAGTTCCCACTAGCTTGGTTCAGTTGTCTCTGTAGATTTCCCCATCATGATCTTGATGCCCCTTGGTCATAGAATCCCTCTTCTCTCCCTTCGACTGGACTCCTGGAGCTCTGCCTGGTGCTTAGCTGTGAATCTCAGCATCTGCTTCCATCAGTTATTGAATGAAGGCTCTATGATGACAGGGTATTCACAAATCTGATTACCAGGGTAGGTCAGTTTAGGCACCCTCTCTACTATTGCTAGTAGTCTAGGCTGGAATTATCCTTGTGGATTCCTGGGAACTTCCCTAGCACCAGATTTCTCCCTATGATTTCATCCCCATGATGTCTCCCTCTATCAAGATATCTCTTTCATCGCTCTTCCATTCTGTCCCTGTTCCAGCTTGACCATCCTATTCCCTTATGTTCTCATCCTCCATCCCCTGCCCTCTATTGTCAATAGAGAAGGAGATCTTGTCTATATCCCCTTCCCAGGGTGATTCATGCATCCCTCTTAGGCTCTTCCTTGATAGCTAGCTTCTCTGGAGCTGTGGGTTGTAGTCTGGTTTTCCTTTGCTTTACATCTGGTATCTACTTATGAGTGAGTACATACCATGTTTGTCCTTCTGAGTCTAGGTTACCTCACTTAGGGTATTTTCTAGTTCCATACATTTGCCTACAAATTTCATGATGTCATTGTTTTTTATTGCTGAGTAGTAATCCATTGTGTATATGTACCACATTTTATTTATTCATTCTTCAGTTGAGAGGTACCTAGGGTGTTTCCAGATTCTGGCTATTATGAATAATGCTGCTTATGAACATAGTTGAACATGTGCCCTTGTGGTATGATTGAACATTCCTTGGGTATATGCCCAAGAGTGGTATCATTGGGTCTTGAGGTAGATTGATTTCCAATTTTCTGAAAAACTGCCATACTGATTTCCAAAGTGGCTGTACCAGTATGCACTCTCACCAACAGTGGAGGAGTATTCCCTTTGCTCCACATCCTTTCCAACATAAGATGTTATCAGTGTTTTTTCTCTTAGCCATTCTGACAGGTGTAAGATGATATCTCAGAGTCATTTTGATTTGCATTTCCCTGATGACTAAGGATGTTGAGCAATTCCTTAAATGTCTTTAGGCCATTTGAAGTTCTTCTATTGAGAATTCTCTGTTTAGCTCTGTAGCCCATTTTTTAATTGGATTGTTCAGTATTTTGATGTCTAGTTTCTTGAATTGTTTATTTATTTTGGAGATCAGCCCTCTGTCAGATGAGGGGCTGATGAAGATCTTTTCCCATTCTGTAGGCTGCCTTTTTGTCTTACTTACTATGTCCTTTGCCTTACAGAAGCTTCTCAGTTTCAGGAGGTCACATTTATTCATTATTGCTCTCAGTGTCTGTATTACTGGTGTTATATTTAGGAAATAGTCTCCTGTGCCAATGTGTTCAAGACCACTTCCTACTTTCTCTTCTTTTTTTTTTTTTTTTTTTGGTTTTTCGAGACAGGGTTTCTCTGTGTAGCTTTGCGCCTTTCCTGGAACTCACTTTGGAGACCAGGCTGGCCTCGAACTCACAGAGATCCGCCTGCCTCTGCCTCCCAAGTGCTGGGATTAAAGACGTGCGCCACCACCGCCCGGCCCTACTTTCTCTTCTAACAGGTTCAGTATAACTGATTTTATGTTGAGGTTTTTGATCCACTTAGACTTGAGTTTTGTGCATGTTGATAGATATGGATCTATTTTCAATCTTCTACATGTTGCCATCCAGTTACGACACTACCGTTTGTTGAAGATGCTTGTGACATGAACAATTATGTCAATAGTAGTGGATGGGAGATATGTGTCCCACGGGACTAAGCTCCCTGGAGGTCCCTGGCAGAGTGCCCGTGTTATGCTTCCTTCTCGAAGGAGACGTGCTTCACAGATCATGAACTCCCTGGGCTATGGGTTCTGTATAACTGCTTTTCTGATAATGTTCTAATTAATCTATGAAGCACAACAAAAATTAATAAATGCTTGGGTTGTAAACTATGGAGGAAAGGGGAAGCTGGACATGGACCTTATTTAGATATAACAGAATGAGATATTCCTTAAAGATATTCCTTGATAATAGAAAGTATAATAGTTCAGGCACTTCTAGGGAATGAACACTCACCCACTAAGAATCCTTTAGGAATCCCAACTAAAGTGATTTATGGCAGAAAACATTATCTCATAGGAGGCAGATGGTGGGCCCCTCTGTTGAGGAAGTTCAGCATGGGAAACTTAAGGACTACAGCACAACCCCTTCCCCTTACAGGCGTAAAAGTACAAGAGTCCATATTCCAACAGGTAATAAGATTTTATATTAAAGAGATATATGGTGGAGAACTGAAGAAAGACTTAGAGAGGGTCTGCAGCATCCAAATTGGCTAAATGGGTCACGAGAACCAGAAAAGTAAAAATGCATAATAAACTAGAGAGCAGCTGAGATAAAGATGAAGGACATAGCTGCAAGAAGCCTACACAAGTCTAGGGACTGTACTAAGTTTAAAAAACACAGACTGCTCTTTGGGTCATAAAGTTCTTATGGGTAAAGGGATATGTCTAGCGCCGATTAATAATTGTGTGCTTGCTGTTTTTTAAAGATGATGTAATTGAATTATTGCCAAGCTCTTGTTGTTCCTTGTATGACTTGATAGTTTTCTTTTCTGTATATAAACTACTGATTTGCAGAAGTAAAATTGCAGCAGATTCAAACCACTTCTGAGTGTGTTGTCTGTCCGTCATTCGCCGAATCCTTGCCTTCCTGACTACCCAAGCCTTGGTCCCCCTACGGTCGTGGTACCCCCGATGGGCCAGTCCGTGGCAGATGCTTTCTTTTTTCATTGTACAGTTTTGGCTTCTTTGTCAAAAATCAGGGGTTCATAGGTGTGTGGATTAATGTCAGGGTCTTCAATTTGATTCCATTGGTCCACATGACAGTTTTTATGCCAATACCAAGCTGTTTTTATTATTATAGCTCTATAGTACAGCTTGAGTTCAGATTTGGCAATGCCTTCAGAAGTTGCTTTATTGTATAAGATTGTTTTTACCTATCCTGGGTTTTTTGTTTTTCCACATAAAGTTGTGTATTGTTCTTTTGAGGTCTGTGAAGAATTGTGTTGGGATTTTGATTGGGATTGCACTGAATCATTTTCATTATGTTAGTTCTACCTATCCTTGAGCATGGGAGATATTTCCATTTTCTGATGTCTCCTTCAATCTCTTTCTTTAAAGACTTAAAGTTCTTGTCATACAGGGCTTTCACTTGATTAATTAGAGTTACCCCAAGGTATTTTATATTATTTGTGGCTATTATAAAGAGTGATGTTTCTTTGATTTCTTTCTCAGCCTGTTTATCATTTGTATATAGGACAGCTACTGAATTTTTTTAGTTAATCTTGTGTCCTGTCACTTTACAAAAGGTTTTTTTTTTTTTATCAGCTGTAGGAGTTCCCTGGTAGAATTTTTGGGGTCACTTATATATACTATCATATAATCTGTAAATAGTGAGATTTTGACTTCCTTTCCAATTTGTATCCCCTTGATCTCCTTTTGTTGTCTTATTGCTCTAGCTAGAACTTTGAGTACTATATTGAATAGATATGGGGAGAGTGGGCATCCTTGTCTTGTTCCTGGTTTTAGTGGAATTGCTTTGAGTTTCTCACCATTTAATTTGAGGTTGGCTGTTGGCTTGCTGTAAATTGCCTTTACTATGTTTAGGTATGTTCCTTGTGTTCTGATCTTTCCAAGACCTTCATCATGAAGGGCTGTTGGATTTTGTCAAAGGCTTTTTCAGCATATAATGAGATGACCATGTAGTTTTTTCTTTGGGTTTGTTTATAGGGTAGATTACATTGACAGATTTCCATATGTTGAGTTATCCATGCATCTCTGGGATGAACCTACTTGATCATGGTAGATGATTTTTTTTTTTTTGGTGCACTCTTGGACTAGGTTTGCCAGTATTTTACTGAGTATTTTTGAATCAATGTTCATGAGGGAGATTGGTCTGTAATTCTCTTTCTTTGTTGCATCTTTGTGTGACTTGTGTTTCAAGGTAACTAACTGTAGCCTCATAAAAAGCATTTGGCAAAGTTCTCTGTTTCTATTGTGTGGAACAATTTGAAGAGTATTGGTTTTAGCTCTTCTTTGAAATTCTGGTAGAATTCTGTGCTGAAACCATCTGGTCCCGGGCTTTTTTTGGTTGGGACACTTTTAATGACTGCTTCTATTTTCTTAGGGGTTATAAGTCTATTTAAATTGTTTATCTGGTCTTGATTTAATTTTGGCATGTGATACCTATCCGAAAAGTTGTCCAACTTTTTTCAATTTTGAGGAGTACAGGTTTTTGAAGTATGACCTGATGATTCTCTGGATTTCCTCAGTGTCTGTTGGTATGTCTCCCTTTTCATTTCCAATTTTGTTAATTTGGATATTCTCTCTCTGCCTTTTGATTAGTTTGGATAAGGGTTTGTCTATCTTGTTGATTTTCTCAAAGAACCAACTCTTTGTTTCATTGTTTCTTTGTATTGTTCTCTTTTATTGTTTCTATTTTATTGATTTCAGCCCTCAATTTTATTATTTCCTGCCATATACTCCTCCTGGATGAGTTTGCTTCTTTTTGTTCTAGAGCTTTTAGGTGTGCTGTCAAGTCGGTAGTGTGAGATTTCTCCAATTTCTTTATGTGGACATTTAGTGCTATGAATTTTCCTCTTAGCATTGCTTTCATAGTGTCCCATAAGTTTGGGTAGGTTGTACAATCATTTTCATTGAATTCTAGGAAGTCTTTCATTTTTTTTTTGTTTATTTCTTCCTTGACCCATTGGTGATTCAATTGAGCATTATTCAATTTCCATGAGTTTGTAGGCTTTCTGTAATTTATGTTGTTGTTGAATTCTAACTCTAAGCCATGGTGGTCTGATAAAATAAGGAGGTTATTCCAAATTTTTTGTATCTGTTGAGATTTTCTTTGTGATTGAGTATGTGGTCAATTTTAGAGAAGGTTCCATGGGGTGCTAAGAAGAAGGTATATTCTTTGTGTTAGGGTTGACTGTTCTGTAGATATCTATTAAGTCCATTTGAGTCATAACATTTGTTAGATCCCTTATTTCTCTAAGTTTCTGTCTGGCAGACCTGTCCATTGGTGAGAGCAGGGTGCTGAAGTCTCTCACTATTAGTATGTGGAGTCTGATGTGCAGTTTAAGCTTTAATAATGTTTCTTTTAGATATGTGAGTGCCCTTGTATTTGGGGCACAAATGTTCAGAATTGAGACTTTATCTTGATGAATGATCTATTTTGATTGATTTTAGTATGAAGTCTATTTTGTTAGATATTAGTATAGCTACACCAGCTTGTTTCTTAAGTTCATTTGGTTAGAAAGACTTTTCCCAACCTTTTACTCTGAGGTAGTGTCTGTCTTTGAAGTTGAGGTGTGTTTCTTGTATGCAACAGAAGGATGGTCCTGATCCAGCTGGGACCTCCCTCTCCATCAAGCTCTCTTTCCCCTGACCCTTGCCCTCCATTATGCACCCCCCCCCCCAGTTTGCTCATGTAGATCTCATCATCTATTTCTTTGTCGTTGGGTGATCCCTGTGTCTTTCTTAGGGTCCTCTTTACTAGGTAGCCTCCCTGGAGTTGTGAATTACAGTCTGGTTATCCTTTGCTTTATATCTAGTATCCGCTTATGAGTGAGTACATACCATGTTTGTCTTTCTGAGTCTGGGTTACCTCACTCAGGATGATTTTATCTAGTTCCATCCATTTGCCTGCAAACCTCATGATGTCATTGTTTTTCTCTGCTGAATAGTACTCCATTGTGTATATGTACCACATTTTATTTATCCATTCTTCAGTTGAAGGGCATCTAAGTTGTCTCCAGGTTCTGGCTATTACAAATAATGCTGCTATGAACATAGTTGAACCTGTGTCATTGTGGTATGATTGAGCATTCCTTGGGTATGTGCCCAAGAGTGGTATAGCTGGGTCCTGAGGGAGGTTGATTCCCAATTTTCTAAGAAAGCACCATATTGATTTCCAAAGTGGCTGTACAAGCTTGCATTCCTACCAACAGTGAAGGAGAGTTCCCCTTGCTCCACATCCCCTTCAACATAAGCTGTCTTCAGCTTATGTTTTGATTTTAGCCATTCTGATGGGTGTAGCATGGTGTCTCAGAGTCATTTTGATTTGCATTTCCGTGATGACTAAGGATGTTGAGCATTTCCTTAAATGTCTTTCAGCCATTTGAGGTTCTTCTATTGAGAATTCTCTGTTTAGCTCTATAGCCCATTTTTTAATTGGACTTTTGAGTATTTTGATGTCTAATTTCTTGAGTTCTTTATATATTCTGGAGATCAGCCCTCTGTCAGATGTGGGGTTGGTGAAGATCTTTTCCCATTCTGTAGGCTATCGTTTTGTCTTATTGACTGTGTCCTTGCCCTACAAAAGCTTCTCAGTTTCAAGAGGCTCCATTTATTAATTGTTTCTCTCAGTGTTTGTGCTACTGGTGTTATATTTAGGAAGTGGTCTCCAGTACCAATGCATTCAAGACTACTTTTTACTTTCTCTTCTATCAGGTTCAGAGTAACTGGATCTATGTTGAGGTCTTTGATCCACTTGGACTTAAGTTTTGTGCACAGTGACAGATATGGTTCTATTTGCAGTCTTCTACATGCTGACATCCAGTTATGCCAGCACCATTTGTTGAAGATGCTTTCTTTTTTCCACTGTACAGTTTTGCCTTCTTTGTCGAAAATCATATCTTCATTGGGTGTGGATTAATGTTGGAGTTTGGGAGGCCCCCAGGCAGTGGAGCCAGGACCTGTCCTTGGTGCATGGGCTGACTTTTTGGTACCTGGGGCCTATGCTGAGATACCTTGCTCAGCCTTGGTGTAGGGAGGAGGGGGCTGGACCTGCCTTGGCTGAGTCTGCCACGCTGGGCTGACTCCCCAGGGTAGACTTTGCCTTGGAAGAGGTGGGAGTTGGGGGTAGATTGGGGGTAGGGCTGGGGGTGGGAAGAGGGAGGATGGGGAATTCGTGGCTGATATGTGAAATTAAATTAATTATAAAATAAAAATACTATAAAAACAAAACAAACAAAAAAAGCAACAGAAGGATGGATCCTGTTTTCATATCCATTCTATTAGCCTGTGTCTTTTTTATAGGCAAATGGAGTCCATTGATATTAAGGGATATTAATGACTAGTGATTGTTAATTCCGGTTACTTTTTGGTGGTAATGTGTGTGTATTTCCCTTCTTTGGGATTTGCTGCTGTGGGAATGTCTATTGCCTATGTTTTCATGGGTGCATCTAACTTTCTTAGGTTGACATTTTCCTTCTAGTGCTTTCTATAGGGCTGGATTTGTGGATAGGTATTGTTTAAATCTGGTTTTGTCTTGGAATATCTTTTGTGCTCTGTCTACGATAATTGAAAGTTTTGCTGGGTATAGTAGTCTGGGCTGACATCCATAGTCTCTTAGTGTCTGCATTACATCTGTCCAGGATCTTCTGTCTTTCAGAGTCTCCATTGAGAAGTCTGGTGTTATTCTGATGAGTCTGTCTTTATAAGTCACTTGGCCTTTTTCCTTTGCAGCTCTTAATATTCTTTCTTTATTCTGTATGTTTAGTGGTTTGATTATTATGTGCAAGGGGACCTTTTTGGGGGGTCTAGTCTATTTGGTGTTCTGTATGCTTCTTGTATCTCCATAGGCATTTTCTTCTTTAGGTTGGGAAGGTTTTCTTCTATAATTTTGTTGAATATATTTTCTGTGCCTTTGAGCTGGTATTCTTCTCCTTCTTCTATCTCTATTATTCTTAGTTTTGGCCTTTTCCTGGTGTCCCAGATTTTCTGGATGTTTTATGTTATGGCTTTTTTGGCTTTAGTGTTTTCTTTGACTTACAAACCTATTTTCTCTACTGTATCTTCCACACCAGAGATTCTCTCTTCCATCTTTTGTATTCTGTTGGTTATGCTTGCATCTGTAGTTCTTGTTCATTTATTCAGATTTTCCATTTCCAGCATTTCTTCTGTTTGTGTCTTCTTCATTGCTTCTATTTCAATTTTCAGGTCTTGAACTGTTTCCTTCACCTGTTTGATTGCTTTTTCTTGGTTTTCATGGCTTTCTTTAAGGGATTTATTGATTTCCTCCCATTTTTTGTTTGTCTTTTCCTCCATTTCTGTAAGGGAATTTTTCATTTCCTCTTTAAAGACCTCTATCATCTTCATAAAGTTATTTTAAAGATCGTTTTCTTCTGTTTCTTGTGATATCTACATTGTGATATCAGGTCTTGCTGTTGTAGAACTGGTAGGTTCTGCTGGTGCCATATTGCTCTTTATGTTGTTGTATATATTCTTACACTGGCATCTACCCATTTCTTCCTCTAATCAGTGCAGGAGGTGTCTGTGTCTAAGGGAGCTGCTCTCGGTCCAATCTGTGCTGGCTGTGTCTGTGTCTCAGGGGGGCAATCTTGATCCAATTAGCGCTCTTGATTCAATCAGAGCTCTTGGTCCAATCAGAGCTGGTGGATTTTATGTCTCAAGATGCTGCTGAGGTCAAAGGAGGAATGGGTGGGTTTGGGGGAGGAAGTGGGTTTTGTAGATTGCACGGTCTGATGGGCAGTGTAGGTGGGGAGGCCTGCCCACAGGAGTTTTCCCTGCTGGCCTAAAACTGGGGCAGCAATGGGTTGGGGGGCATGGGTTGGTCCCTAGGGCCTAGCGCCTAGAGACAGGACTCTCCAGCTAGAAGAAGAGTCACTTACCTCTTGATCCAATCAGAGCTGGAGGATTCTGTGTCTCCAGAAGCTGCTGAGGTTGCAGGGGGATGGGTGGGTTTGGGGGAGGGAGTGCGTACTGTAGATTGCAGGGTTTGATAGGGGGTGTTGGTGGGAAGGCCTGCCTGCAGGAGGCTTCCCTACTGGCCTGAAACTGGGGCAGTGATGGGTGGGGGGGCGGATGGGTTGGGCCTTGAGGCCTAGGTCCTTGAGACCTACATCTTTCAATAATAACTCTAAATATTTATGGCCTCAATCCCCTCATTCAAATGACACAGAAGAACAGTTTAGATTAAAATGAATGATACATCTAGCCATTGTCTCCAATAAATGCACCATAAATTACAGACAAAAGGATGTCAAAGCCTATTCCAAGCAAGTGAACTAAGAAGCAACAGAAACTGATGTTCTAACAGCTGACAAAGTTGACTTTACACCAAATCTAGTCAGAAGAGATAAAGAAACTTACTTCATACAGATTAGGGAAACAATCCATCAAGAGTATATTGTAATCCTAAACATATACACACACAATATGAGCACCCTAATTTCATAACAAATATTCTGCTAGAGGTAAAAAAAATAATCACAAATTAACCCAGCTTAAGAACAGTGGAAGACTCCAGAACTCTACTTTTATCAATAGACAGCTCATCTAGCCAAAAATTAAATAGAGAGTTCTTTATACATGCCAGACATTAATCCTTTATTGGATGGATACCTGGCACAGATTCTTTCCACTCAATGGGCTTCCTCTTCACTCAGTTGATTATCCATTGCTGTGCAGAAGCTTTTTAGTTTTGTAGGATCTCATTTGTCAATGGTTGGTCTTAATTACTGAGCAAATGGAGTCCTCTTCAGAAATTCCTTTTCTGTAACTACACTTTGTAGGGCACTATGCCTACTGTCCTGCCTATGCTTTAATCTAGAAGTATCAGCATTTAATGTTTCAGGTCAGTTTTACATAAGACCTTTGATCTGTTGGAGTTGAATTTTACATGTTGTTAGATATGGTTCACTCTTATATATGTGGACATCCAGTTTTCAAGCACCATTTGTTGAAGATGCCATTTTTCATTTTGTGAATATTTTTGGCATATTTGGCAAAAGTAGATGGCTGTAGATGACACTCATGACTGGGTTTTCTATTTTGTTCTATTGATCAATCTGTCTGTTTTTTGCCAATAACATACTCTTTTTTTTTTTTTACTATAACTCTGTAATATAATGTAGCTTGAAATCTGGTATACTAATCCCTCCAATCTTGTTCTTTTACTTAGAGTTCCTTTGCAATCTGGGGTCTTTTGTGGTTCCATATGAATCTTAAGATGGTTTATTCTGTTTCGTGAAGAGGGTCATGGAGATTTTTGCTTGGGATTGCATTGAATCTGTAACTTGCTTTTGGTAGGATGATCATTTTTACAACATTAATTCTACCAATCCACGAGTGTGAGAGGTCTATCTCCTAGTGTTTTCCTCAATCTCTATCTTCAGAAACTTAAAGTTTTCATTGTAAAGATTTTTCACATTCTTGGTTGGATTTATTCCTAGATATTTTTTGAGACTGTTGTGAATGGGAGTGTTCCTATGATTTCTTTCTCAGTATGATTTTTATAAGTATATAAAAAGAACTATGATAATAAAAACAGTGTTCTACTGGCACAAAAACAGACAGGAAGGTCCAGGGAACAGACGAGATGACTCAGACATGAACCCATGTATGGGCAGCGACTTTGTCTTCAAGATGCAGGCATAGGAAATGACTTATCAATAGGAAAACAATTGCTCAGGAAGGCCAATTATCAACAAAGAGAACCTCCTGCAATTAGAATGCTAGTATACAGCAAAAGAAATTGTTAATCAAGTAAAAAGGCCACCTTCAGAGAGGGAGAAAATCTTTGCCAAATGATATAACTGTAAAATGTAAATTTGATAAAGGATAAATTTCTAGGAAATACAAAGAACTTAAAAAAAACTAAACAAGGAAATGATTTTTTAAAAATGGGCTGGGGAGCTTAAAATAGAATTCTTCAAGGAGAAAATACAAAAGGACAACAAATAATTGTGTAGGTGTTCAACATTTGGAGCTATCAGAAAAAGGAAAGTTAAATCATGCTGAGATTCCATCTTACTCTTGCTGACAGAATGACTGTCAGCAAAAATCTTTTTTTTCAATAACAAATACCCAAGAGGGTGTGAAAGATCAAGAATACTCACTGCCAGTAGGAGTTGAAACTGGTGCAGCCATGAAAGAAATCACTGTGAAGGTTTCCCTGTAAGTTTAAAACAAAATTTCCAAATGACCCAGATACACCACGCCTGGGCATCTACCCAAAAGACTCCTCATACTCCTACAGAGGTACCTGCACATCCAAGTGATAACTGCTCTATTCATAGCAGCACAGAAATGGCATCATGCAAGATGCCTATAAATAAATGAATGGATATGAAAGTGTGGTACACATCACAATGGAATGTTTTTTTTAATGACCTTATTTATTTATTGTGTGTCTAGGGGAGGGATACCTGCCATAGCACACATATAGAGGTCAGAAGACATTTGAAGGAGTTGGTTTTCTTCTTCCACCATGTGGGTCCATGGAATCAAACTCAGGTTATTATGCTTGGTGGCAAGTGCCTTTACCTTATAAGCCATCTCACCAGCCTTACATGATGGACTTTTATTCACACATCAAGGAAAATAGAATGGTAAAAAAAAAAGTTTTTGAATGGATATAAGTGGAAAATATAATATTAAGTGAGTTAAACCAGGATCCAAAAGACAAAAACCATGTTCTCTTTCCTATATGGCATATATATGTGTGTGTGTGTGTGTGTGTGTGTGTGTGTGTGTGTGTGTGTGTGTGTGTATAATATGTATGTACATGGGAGAATGAGGGAGGGTAGATGATTTAAAATTCTTAAAAAGAAGCACAGGAAAGGGTAATGAGAACTTTCAGGAGAAATTTACCCCAAAATTAAATCTCAATAATTATATCTCTGATTTATCAAAAACTCAAAAAGTCATGACTAAATTGATATCTATTATGAGAAACCTTAAATTCTTGATTACGCTATGTTAGAATTTCTGTTTAAATTACATTCAGGGGTAGTTCTCTTCTGGCATTATTGAAAATGTGGTAATCTGTTTCTGCACAATTCTCACATTTAACTATATACATTGAGTTTCGTTTTTATTTTGATCTTAGTGTCTTTAATCTTTTATTAGTTGCTATTGCAAAAATGGAAATCTCCTATCAAAAGGATTACACAAAAGTCCCAGACATATTTCCTCACTTTGATGTTTATGTCACCTGAATGGCAGTAGCAGATGGTATTGTAAGATATAACACTGAATGATTAGCATTAGAAGCAATACACTGGGTTTTCTTTACTATAACGCTACCAGTTCTTTGCTTTCCACTTCTTCCTGCTCTCTTAGACTCTGCATGATGTAAGCATCTCCTCCCAGAACAAAACAAAACTCAGTAAACTCCACAGCACAGAAAACTTTTATTTCATTACACTCAGAGATCAAGGTAACTATCATATGTTCTTTATGTAACTAGCAACAGTGTTTACTATTTTCTTGGAGCAGGGGAAAGATAAAAACTTCCAATCAAACAATGTTAGGCATCCGTGAAAGCCATCCTCCACATGGTACCAGGTCACAGGGACCCCCTGGTCTTCGAAGCGCTTCTTGTAGAGCAAGGTATCATCCCGAAGGATGTCATTCTCACAGCTCACAAAGAATACCTCAGGAAGTTGAGCAATGGTCTTATCATCTGCTAAGATAGGTGAAATTTCTATATCTAAAATGTGTTTTGTTTCTAGATAGGCAGCCTCATTAAAACATCCAAGAAACTCAGGTTGTGAGTCTTGACTCCAGAACCTTCTGGGGATATTGTCAGAGCTGAGCCATTTCCTATACTTCTTCCACTTCTCCAGAGGTATAAAGGCACCTGTCGATATGGCGTCTTTCCAAGAGAGGTCAATGGCCAGGTATTTACACAAAGCCTTAATCATTATGTCTCTAGTAAGAAAAGGGACGTTTTTACTCTGCTGATGAGATGGTAAACATAAATTAATGGCCTGGATTATTGGAGTAATCAGGATTTGAGCCCGGACCTGGGGGAGACTAGGGCTACTGATCAAGACCTGGATGACAGTGGCCACAGCCCAACCTCCAATACTCTCTCCACAGAGCACCACCCGAGAGGGGTCCACCCCATAGGTTTCCAGGCTTTTCAGGAAGTGAATGGTGGCATTCAGGCAATCCTTGAAAATGACAGGGTGATGATAGTCAGGAAGCTTTCGGTACCTAAGGAGAAAAGAGCAAGCACAGCAAGACTATTTACAAAGGAGGAACTAGAGGCCATTTCATTCATCATCTTCTACTCTCAAAGGGACCAAACCTGACTCAATCCTCAGAGTGTTCCTAATAAGCAAGCATGTCAACCCTCATTTTTCTTACATGGACTTAAGGAACAAACCCAGAGTCATGGAGGCCAGGATTCTCCATTCCCACCCACACCATGTTTCTTGTAGATCAGTGAACCATACAGAGGATAACACAAGTTCAAAGATGTTGCCTTTAGAAGCCAATTAGCCACCAAAGACCCAGAAAAGTCATTTGGAACTATTGTTACTTCTACTGGCATAGATTTGGGGGACACCTCTCCTGATGTACTGAGCATATGTTGATCACTGTTAAAACTATAGCTCAAATTGATATTGATGCTAATACTAAGGTCTGTTCATAAACATTCCTTCTGCTGTTTATTTTCCTGCAGTTAAGTTTAAAGTCTGATAGTGGGGTAGTTTTACTTCTTACTTAAGAGCTCTTAGATTCTTCCTGGTTGCCCTGGTTACCATGAAGAAGTAACTAATAGTCAAACTGCCAGCTGAACTGCTCTTGTGCCTATACTAGGCACTTTGAACACCACACACACACCACACACACAACAACTGTAGACATTTGCCACTAACTCACAACTCTAGCTCTTGCGGTTGTAACCCAGCCAGCACTGTTTCAAACAGCTTGCATCAGACTTTCTCTGCCACTTTTCATCAAAGCCAGAGGAGAGGCCCTGACCTTAATAGCCCAAAGGAGGGACCCTTTGGATTGGTACAAGAGGAACAATGTAATGATTCTTGTGAATATAATTATTCATTTGCATGAAGGTTTGTTAAGACTGGAATACATCTTATTAATAAAATCAAACCTGAGGTCAAGTATTGGGGTAAACACTGGAAGATCAGAGAGACAGAACAAGCCACAGCTACCTCACCTCACTAATTCCTCAGGTGATCCTGTTTCCTCAGACTGGAAGCTTCTCAGTCCTCATTGAGAATGAATCTCAGCTGAACTGTGCTGCTCAAAGACTAAACTTAACCAGCCAAATGCTTCTAGTTTCTGGTCCTCACGCCTTATATACCTTTCTGCTTTCTACCACCACTCCCTGGGATTAAAGGCTCACTTTCTGGGATTAAAGGCGTGAGTCACCATGCTTGGCTGTATCCTTGAACAGATGGATTTCTGCCTCTGGAATGCTAGGATTAAAGGCATGTGCTACCACTGCCTATCCTAAGTATCTAGTGGCTTTTCCATTCTCTGACCCCAGATAAGTTTATTAGGGTACACAATATTTTGGGGAACACAATACCACCACACATATACTTTTTTTAAAAACTATATATGAAAGTTGAATGAGAAATGTCATAAGGACTCACATATTGAAACACTTGGTCTCAGTTGGTGGTGTTGTTTGGGAAGGTTATAACCTTTAGGAGATGTGGCCTTGCTAGAGGAAGTATGTTATTGGAGGCTGGCTTTAAGAATCTATAGCTTCACCCTGCTTCCTGGTTTTGTTTTCTCTCTTTTCCATGTACAATTGAGATGCATTCTGCCAGCTTCCTGTTACCATATCTCCCTCCCCTGCCCTTATAGACGCTGACCCTTGGGAAGCATAAACCAAAATAAATGCCCTCTTCCTTAAATTGTTTGTGGTCAGAGAGTTTCTATTAAAGCAACAGAAAAGTAATTAATGTGGAGCTGGTACCAAGAGTTAGGGTTGTTGCTGTGAAAATTCCAACCACATTGTTTTTTGAGGAAATCTTTAGAATTTTGGACTTTAAAAGTCATTGTGTGAATGACTGACCTAATTTGAGGCCCAAGCCATAAGAAGGGGCCCATGCCTGACACTGCCTGGAACTGGAAGGTGGATGGCTCAGAGACCTAGGGTAGAACCAAACATGACTAGCAAAAAACATCATTGAAATTATTCCTAATGATACTCTGCTATACTCATAGATCAGTGCCTACCCCAATCATCATCAGAGAGGCTTCCTCCAGCAGCTGATGGAAGCAGATGCAGAGACCCACAGTCAAACATTAGGCAGAACTCAGGAACCCGCAGAGAGGGGGAGCAAGGATTGTAAGAGCCAGGGGGCTTGAAGACACCAAGAGAACACAGCTCACAGAATCAACAAAGTGAGCTCACAGGGGCTCATAGAAACTGAAGCTGCAATCATGGATCCTGCGTGGATCTGTACTAGGTCCTCTGCATACATGCTGTGGTTGTTTAACTTGGTGGTTTTGTGGAACTGTATGACTAAGTGATGCTCCAGATGGGCATGGTGCTCTCTAATCTCATATTCACTTTGCCACATCTCATCCATGTACTCCCAAGTCATGGGCATCTTTCCAGGCTTCTGTTGTTTTGAACATGGTGTGCCCATGTAGGTGGGACTATGTACAAGAGAATCAGCATCTCTGGACTCCTTTTGGTGATCTCTAGTTAGATCTCTAGTTTGTTAAACAAACAAACAAGCAAACAAACAAACAAAACAAACAAAAAACCACACTACAAATACTGCCTCGTATGGAAAAGTCATCAACTGTCCCAGGACTCTCAGGCCACTCACCCAACTGATAGCAACACTGAGTCTGTCTCCCGGGCCAGGAAATTGCACAGACTATGATACATGTCTGCAAGAGAAGGTCCAGAGTTGAACATATGTGATGAGAACACAGCACTTCCCACCACAGCTCTATGAACAGAAGCTATCATAGTGGACATGGCTGGCATCCCCTCTCTGAAGTCCAGAGAATTTCAAGTGCTTCAGTCTATCAAAAGCAAGGAAAGGCAAAGATGACCAAATGGGAGAGACATTAAGGTGCAGGGGAAAGGCTGAAGTGTAGCAGTGGGTTCTCAAGTGTGTTTTTAAGGTCCCTTCTCTGAGGGAGAGAAGACTAAATGGAAAGATGGAAAGTGGAGCCAGTCTACCACTTTGGGGAAGCAGAGTTGGAGAAACGAGTAGGTTTTCACAACAGTGATCCAGTTGAGCTGTGGGACGCATGTGAATATGTGGCCATTGTGAAAAGATAGGAATAACCAGTGCTGTGAGTGGGAAAGAGAGGGAGTCACATTCAGTGCCAGAATAGCCCCACTCAGACATTGCTGTCCCAACCTGGACATAGACTAATATAGAAAATATTGCCATGGGAACAACCCCACTGGCTGATGTGAGCCCCAATCTTTGCATCTACATTCTCTAATGGAAGTTCTAACTTCCACTTGTTTTGACTTTCCCCAAGAGGTCCTCATGGGAATGTGTGCAAGACTCTACCCATCATGGGGACCTTCCCCTCTCATCCCACATGGAAGCTACTTACCAAGGCTACCAAAGATGGCACCCCCTCCATGGTAGAAGATGATGCCTCTCCGAGGTTTGGAGGATACCGCTTTGGGCTGGAACAGTCTCACAGGGATTGACCCAAAACGCATGTTGGTTACCACCAAGGCAGGGTCATTCTTTACGACCCCTACATCACAAATAAACTGAACAAAGTGGAGTGAAGTACAAATTCTCAGTTTCTCTAGTATATTCCCCTGTTGGAGGAAAGGGAAGAAGAATGAAAAGGTGAGGATAAGGGATTATAGGATAGAAAGGTAGATGCTGCAGCCACTTAGCAGTGTTCAGACATATTCACTATTTCTCACTTGCTTCCTACATGTGCAGCGGTCTCATGGGCATACAACTGGATTTGTACTCTTTCATATGAGGAAGGCAGTTCATGATTTTTTTCTAAAAGGCCCTCACTGGATGATGATGACCCAAGTTGCTGGGACCCAAGTATTTCTTTCCTTTTAAATTCATGTGGAAATGTCCTTGCCATTTTCAGTGTTAAAAGATGGACCATTTAAGTGGTGATGACATGGTATCCCCATGTGTGGATTAAGTCCACGATTGAGGGAAAGGAATCATTACCTCTAATATAGTCTCCTGAGGAGTGAGTTTGGCCAGTATTTTCTGTCTTATGAACATAGACACACTTGTCTTTCTGCTGAGGGATGATACAAAGAAGGCCCATTGATGACACCTTGTTCTTGGGTTTCCAAACAAACCCTATAACACAAATTACCTTCTGTTGTCTGTAAATCACCTGACCCATGGTACTGTTAGAGCATCAGAAAAAAAATAAGACTTTGCCTGAAGGAAAACCAGCTTCGGGCTGAGTGGCAAGCAGTCATTCGGAAGGACAAAGCTGAGTAGTGTCCCAGGCAATAACACTAACCTCTGTGTCCCAGTTAGCTGTCAACTGACACATCCAAGAGTTGCCTGAGAATAGATTCACCTGATATATTGCAAGATCAGATTGTCCTGAGGAGATAACTGTGTGGGATTGTCTTGATTGTTAATTGATGTAGGATGGTTCAGCCCAATATAGGTATCGCCATTCCCTGGCCAGATGGTCATGGCTATATTAGAAAGCTAGATAAGCATGAACTTTTGAGCAAGCCATCAAGCAGTGCTTCTCCATGGTTTCTGCTTCAAATTCCTGTTTGAGTTCCTCCCCTGACTTCAATGATCAACAGTGACCTGAAATAAATCCTTTCCTCCCCTAAATAATTTATGGTCAGAGGGTTTCATCATAGCAATAGAAAGGAAGCCATAACATTGACTGTCTTTTGCTCTCTGAATGACTGTACCCAACCTGAGATGCCAAAGACAGTTTTCCAGCAGTGTCAAAACTCACTGTAACCCACAGTTTTGGGTTATAGAGGACCCTTAGTCTGTGTATGTCATTAGCAGAAAGAAGTAACATGATAAATTAGGGATGTGATATGGGATCCACAGCAGGGATGAAAGGCCCCTACGCATTGCCCAAATGTTTTTTTTTTTTCTTGTCTATTTTCATTTATTTGTTGGGGGAGAGGGGTAATGCTTATATAAAGCTGTCAGAGGACAGTTTAAAGTCAGTCCTCTCCTTCCACCATGTGGCTCTCTATAGCTGATTTTTTTCTGTGTCCCACCTGGCCAATGGTCAAGACAAATCTCTCTCACCCGCTGGTCTTGTAGTCACTCAGACCCAAATAAACATACACATTTATTTAATTTATTTAATTATCTAATATTATTTAAAACTGTTCAGCCATTAGCTCAGGCTAACTATTGACTAGATCTTACAATTAAATTAACCCATAATTTTTATTTATGTTTAGCCACGTGGCTTGGTGGCTTTTTTCAGTTTTGCCTTTACATCTTGTTTCCTCTGTGTCTGGCTGGCAACTCCTGACTTGGCCTTCCTGTTCCCAGAATTCTCTTCTCTGTTTGTCCCACCTATACTTCCTGCCTGGCTACTAGCCAATCAGCATTTTATTTCTTAACCAATCAGAGCAACACATTCACAGCATACAGAGCGATATCCACAGCAGGTCTCAGGGATTAAACTCAAGTTCATCAGGTTTCATGGCAAGAACTTATGCCCAATGAGCTAATTCATTTGCCATTCCAATATGATTTTAAGCTAATATGTTTATTCTAATATTTTCTATTATAAACTGTAGCCATATTTCAGGAAACATTGCAGGGTCTCATAGTGTGTGTGCTAAATACATCACGGTCACTGGCTTGTATCCTCTAAGGACTTCATGCTCAGGATATTTCTTCGTCATATGGAAAACAGCATGGTGAGATAACAACAAAGGTTATAGCAGCTGACACCTACCAGCTACCTATAATGTGTCAGTATCAGCCCAGGTAGTTTCAATTAGCAACTTGCTTGACTCTTCTAAGTCACAAGAATTTGCTCTGTGACAGAATGGGAAACTGAGGCATGTCAATGTTTAAATGTCTTGTTCAGAATTGTTCAATATGATGTAACTGATGAACTGGAAAGAGTTTGGGGTTGGAATAAAACAGGCATGATTTCAAGTCTGATACCTACTGCCAGCTACCTGGAAAACACCAGACATTGTCATAGAGCTCCAACCTCCCTTGTTTGCAAATGAGAAACTGATGTTCATGGATGTGACCTAAGGATGAAGTAGGGAATCAGAAGACCTTGCAGAAGGCCTTACTGATAAGTCCCAGAGGACAAGCTCTAGCTTCTGGTTGAATGAATTTGTTTTAATCCAGAGTCCAGCAGGGTGCCCCAAAGTATTTCCTTCATGGGCAGACTTCCCAATAGGGGACTCAAATGGTTGTTTTCCTACTGGAATTTGAAGACAATGAGTCAGCCTACAACACAGAGGTGACCTAGTTCCCAACCCCATGCTCTCAGCTAATTCCACCAGGACCATCAGCAGCTCAGCTCTGAATACCTTAACATCAATTTGCTTCTCCCTGGCGCAAGTTAGCTCCATCTCTGCATATGTTCCCCATATCCTGTGGCTCATCTAACTATCTATCTTTCCCTGAGAGACTCTTTTACATGGCCCAGGCAGATGGCTTCAAATGACTTAAGTATCCAAGTTTGGGGATCATATTCTTGAAAAAGCCACCCTTTCTTGTAGGAATAACTGCTTCTCCCTCTGAGGCCATCACTGTACTATCAGACTTCCATAGGAATCACCTGAAACTTTATTATAAGTATATGAACATCTGCACATCTCCCTTCCACCAAACCAGAGGTCTCTGGGGGAAATGATCACATCCCAGTTGTTGTGGAATATTATTTTAAGATGTGTTACACTTGTTTATGCTGTGGAATATTTAGTCTAATAAAGAGCTGAACCGCCAATAGCAAGGCAGGAGAAAGAACAGGAGGGGCTGGCAGGCAGAGAGAATAAATAGAAGGAGAAAAAGAATGAGACAAGAAGGAGCAAAAGAGATCTAGCACCAAGAAAAGAAAGGGGCCAGCTACCCAGCCACACAGCCTGCCATGGAATAAGAGTGAAAGTAAGATTACAGAAGTAAGGAAAGGAAAAAGCCCAGAAGCAAAAAGTAGATGGGATAATTTAAAGTTAAGAAAAGTTGGCAAGAAACAAGCCAAGCTAAGAAATAAGCCTCTGTGTGTGATTAATTTGGGAGCTGGATGGTGGGCTCCCCAAAAGAGCAAAGCAACCAACAACACCAGTGGATTCTTAGTCTCTGCCTCTAGAATAATAAAACCTTGTTCAGAAAGTTTGTGTAGTGTCACAGTACAGCTTTCTAAACCTCATGTTCTCCAAAGCTATGACATAGGTCATAAATGTATATTGTTTTGAATGGACATCTTCCATGGCTTGGAACTAGGGCAGAGATGGAGTACCAAGTAAGATTATAAATATCAATATAACTGTATCATTATTGAATTTCAAATATACAGTATCTCAGGAGATACTGAAACACTCTTAGAAAATGGTCTTTAAAACCAATCTTGTTTCTTACCTCTCTCTCTCTCTCTCTCTCTCTGTGTGTGTGTGTGTGTGTGTGTGTATGTGTGTGTGTGTGTATGTGTGTGTGTGTGAGAGAGAGAGAAAGAGAGAAAGAGAGAGAGAGAGAGAGAGAGAGAGAGAGAGAGAGAGAGAGTAGATATATGTATATATTATGTATATGTTAGTGATGGGTGAAAGCCCACTGTGTCACACATGCTGGACAAAGGCTCCAGCTCTGAACTGCATCATCCAATGCTTTACATCTTGTAGTAGGGATGGATCCATTCACAGCAACCTTCAAATCAATGACAACTTTGGGGAATGCTGACTCTGTCTCTAGGGACTTGTAAGACACTAGTAGTGGTGTTTGACAGAGTCCTTCACATCCAGCTTCGTGCAGCTTGATTTCAATGCTTTGTTTATTTACTCATTACAGTGCTGCTGTGGTATGTCTTTCTATATGCTGTGAATATATATTGTTCCCATTGGTTAGCAAATGAGCTGCTTTGGCCTATGGCAAGGCAGCTTAGAGGCAGGCAGAAAAATCCAAGGAGAGAGACAGGAAGAGAAAGGCAGAGTCTGATAGGAGACACCAGCTAGCCACCCAAGGAGCAAAATGCCAGAAGACTGGTAAAGCCATGGAACATGTGGCAAAACATAGATTAATAGAAATGGGTTAATTTAAGATATAAGAGCTAGCTAGCAAGAAGCTTGAGGCATAGGCCATCCAGTTCATAATTGATATAAGCCGCTATATGTTTATTTAGGACTGAGTGGCTGTGAGACCAGGCAGGACACAGGAAAACGTCTGACTACACAGTGCTCCTAGAAACACCTCGTCCCTTCTTTTTTTCTGTTTTTGTCTCTTTGATACAGGATCTCATGTGGCCCAGGCTATTCTCATACTCATTATATAGCTATGGCTGACCTTAACTCACTATCTTCTCTTTTCTGCACACAAGCACTGGGGTCACAAGCGTGCACCATGCCTGGTCTAAAAAGTCTCCACTGTGCACTTGATTTTCCAGAAACAAGAAAAAGGTCAAAAATTGGAGACTACAAAGCTAATTTTTGTGGCATCTGGTGCTCAAACTCATGTTTTTCTAGGAGCAAGAGTAGGCTCTGATTTGAGAACTGTAGAATTTTTCCAGGTTTCTTTCTTCTCCTTAAACCTCTTATTCCTTCCTCATCTACGTCTTCAGTACATTAACACACCTGGATTTCTTCTTGTGCACCTCCCTCTTGGATAGCATGCCCTAGGGGCTTTGGGCTGAATAGAAGAGGCAGGGTCCTCCTATGTGGAGCACATTCTGCAGAACCAATCCTAGATCATCACTGCATCTTCTGTAAAAATCTGTAGCAGCTGTCAACTGTGAATGTTTAGCTTAGGGGTTATTCTTTGTTTTTTATTTAAATTTTGGAGAATTTCATACATGAGTACTGTATTTATATCATTTACATCATTTCTACCCCCTCTCTACTCCATTCCCTGTTCCCCATCACTCTCTTTCAAATCCATGACCTCTTCATATTATTGTTGAATACACACACACACACACACACACACACACACACACACACACACACGGCACATGCATATATAAACCCTACTGGGTCCATTTAGTATTGCTGTTATGAACATGTGTTAGGGCTTACCACTTGGGAATAGATTACTTATCACAGAGCTTGCCCTGAAGAAAACTGATTCTCCCTGTCTATGAAGCCAGTGATTACCTGTGGTGATATACTGTGTATCAAATAAAGTTTGCCTGAGGATCAGAGGACAGAGCCAGCCACTAGATTAAACATAGAGGCTAGGCAGTAGTGGCACACACCTTTAATCTTAGCACTCAGGAGGTAGAGATCCATCTGGATCTCTGTGAGTTCAAAGCCACCCTAGACTACATGGATTCTGTCTAGGAGAGAAACAGAGCCAGGCAGTGGTGGCACACACCTTTACTTGGAAGTCACACGCTTTTAATCCCAACACTTGAGATCTCATACCTTTGCTGCCAGTGTTTGAGAAGTACACACACCATTAATCCCAGCACTAGGAAGAAAGTGAGATGGCTGGGTGGAGAAAGGCATATAAGGCATGAGGAGACAGAAACTAGAGTCCTTTTTGGTGGAGGACTCAGAGGCTTTCAGTCAGAAGATTTGTGGAGATAGGATCTCACCTTTGATTTGGCCTGAAGATTCAGTAGTGGTGAGAAGTTTCCCCAGTGACTTGTTCCTTTGTCTCTCTGCTCTTTCAGCATTTACCCCAATATCTGGCTCCAGGTTTCTTTTTATTATAAGACAATTTAATATTCAAGCAACAATTACCTGTAGCTCTTCATCTAAGGTTGAGGCTTTGTGAAATTTCCCTCGCCCACATTGGCATGGCAACTGGTATTGTCACTATGCAGGTCTTATTTAGGGAGTCATATCTCAGCCATAGCTGAGATTTCATGGGTGCAGCTTCCCCATCGTGTCTAGCAGACACTATCTTGCAACAAGCAACCTGTCCTCTGGCTCTTACAATATCATCAAAATGCAGAGAATTGGGGCCGATTCTTAAAGAGAAACACTAATGGTTAGAAAGATCCAGGTGTCTAGGGGTATTTGGAGGTCCAAAGCCCTCATTTGTGGTGCTGGGACTCTAGCCTGCTGTGGGATAATGCCCTTGTACATTGGTTTAATAAAATGCTTGATTGGCCAGTAGCCAGGCAGGAAGTATAGGTGGGGCCAGCAGAAGAGGAGAATGTTGGGAAGAGGAGAGCAAAGTCAGGAGTCGCCAGCGAGACACAGAGGAAGCAAGATGTGAAGGCAGAACTGAGAAAAGGTACCCCCCATGGCTAAACATAGATAAGAATTATGGGTTAATTTAAGTGTAAGAGCTAGTCAGTAATAAGCCTGAGCTAATGGCCATACAGTTCGTAATTAATGTAAGCCTCTGTATGTTTACTTGGGTCTGAGAGACTACGGGGCTGGTGGGTGAGAGAGATTTGTCCTGACCACCGGCCAGGCAGGGCACAGGAAAGCTTCAGCTACAGTAACCTAGCCTGAAATTCTTAGTCTTGCTTATTTCTCCAATGCTCCATTTTTGCTCATGAAAAAAATCCCAACAGCACAGGAACATACATTTTTACCACTTACCAGAGCCTCTAAAGACATATGGCCTGAAATCTAATGCTTTCACCTACCTGATGAAAAAGATGCCATTGTCCCATGAGGATTCTGAGACACAGGTTAAACAAGAGGCCCTCCGAGGCCGTGAAAGCAGAGCAGAAATGCTCACAGACAGTCTGGCGGAGTGCTTCTCACCCCTTTCCTCCCCACCTCTTCCCTCTCAACAGTCCCCTGGGGTAATAACCGTTAACTGGCCACTATCAAGTAACCTCCCAATATAGGAGCATCAGGGCTTTTTCAAATTGCCTGCTTCCCATATTCTTTTCATATGTGATGCACCCATTGACAGGTGCTGATCCCTGACCCCAATCTCAAGCTCTAAACCTGGCACAGAGCTCAGCTGTCCAGGGCAGCCAGGCTGAAAGGCTGAGGGACTATTGCACACATGATTTGGTCTGCAAACAATACCTGCCCTGTGCTCAGGACAAAGTTGAACAAGTTAACCTCAGGCCTCAGGATCTCTCACATTAATGCCAAAAGCACCTGGAGACAGGCACATGGGAAGAACAGGAGGAGGGAGTTGTGGCCGACGGTACTGGTAGGAACCTCTCAGACGATGAGCCCTTGGTGGGCAGCAGCTCCATCTGAATTCATTTGCAACACCCAGAAAAGAACCCAGTACACAAGTGTGGTGGTGCAACCTGTAATTCCAGCCCCTGGGAGGCTGAAGCAGTGGGCTCAAGGCCATGCTGGATTTATCTCAAAGGGAAAAGAAAAGTGAGGAGGGAAAGAAAGGGGAAATGAGTGAGAAGAAATAAAGAAGGGGTGGGGCAAGAAAGCGGAAACATAGGAGGTTCCTCAGATTCTGTCTAGTGGGAATCTAGAAAGAGGAGAGGGAAATGACAAAGGAAGAAAGAGTAAGAGACCAACGGCATCCCCAACCCATGGTGCCCCCAAGAGCAAACTCACCAAGGCCATTATGAAGAGCATCAGACAATGCAAAAACCTGAACTTGACTGGATGCTGTAAGGAGGAAGGAACTTTTGCTGTGAGAAAATGCTTAACCACAGCCCATACAAAGAGTCCCAGTAAGAATGTGGGCAGCCCCACTAGCAGCAGCAGCCACAGGACAGCCATGGTCCTGAGGTCCTTAGGAGCTGCTGTCCTGATAAACTAAGCTGTGAGAGAAACAGCTAACCTGGTCTTATACACTGCTTCTTTCAGGTCACTGCTTTAAGCATGCTTGTGAAGTGACCTGTACCCTGGATAGCCACATAAACCAGCCAAAGAGAACAGAGGAACTTATTTAATGAGGAACAAGAAGAACAGGAAATCACATCTGGTCCACCAAGGTAGATTTGAGAGGTAGATTTCCTACAGCATTGTGAGACTCATGTATCCCAGCAACTGAGGATACCAGGAAGAGGTCTGGTATGTCTTAATGTCCTGACCCTTCAACTGTATCACGTGAGAAGTGTCCTCTTCCACACCAGAGCCTATCTAGGGTGGGCAATGCACATCTTATTCCCAACTCCTTGGCTAACTACCTTCCCACTATTCAATACCCCAATCTAGGATGCAGAGGTTTGCAGAGAATTTTCTGGTTAAAAACCATCAACTTAGGATTGATGAGATGGTTTAACAGGGAAAGGCACTTGAGGTGAAGGCTGACAACCTGATACCCAATAAAAAAAAAAAAAAGCCAAATACAGTGGCACACATGTGAAAACCCATCACTCCTATCATGAAATCAGAAGCAGAGAAAGTCATCCAGAAGCCCATGGGCCAGCTCTCTTGGAGTAATCAGCGTGACAGAAACAAGAGAGACCCTGTCTCAACAAGACGACAAGACCCAGTTCCTGAAAGTCATCTCCTGATGTCCACAAGCCCACTGTGGTGTCTACACGTCACACTCACAGACACATCATAAACACACAATATAATAACTGATTTTTAAAGAGAAAAATAGAATTGGTCTATTTGATCCCTCAAGAAAAACACACCTAGCCATAGAAAATAAACAAATATCTTAGGGTAGTACGATGGAAAAATTATTCCAAGCAAATGGAACTAAGAAACAAGAAGGCTTCACTACCACTACAATATGACAAAATGGACTGGAACCCCAAATTGGCCATAAGACATAATGGTCACTTCTTCCTGACTAAGAGAACAACTCTGAATAGAATATTACAATTCTAAATATACACGCACTAAGCACAGAGAAATAGAATGACAGTGATGAGGTGGTAACAGGAAGAAGGAACACAAATCTGATTCATTGAAAAGATAGTAGATCTAAAATTACATGATGGGACTAAGACATCCCAAGGTGTCTCTCATGCATGGAAGGAAGCAATTGATATTTCATCCATACAGATGGTTTCACATCCTGAATTCCCACTTACTGTGTGTATCAATTGCTTTTCTGTAGCTGTGATGAAACATCATGACCAAAAGCTACTTAAAGGAGAAAAGCTTTGTTGTGGATTACAGTTCCAGGGATCTAGAGTCCTTAATGATGAGGAAACTATGGCAACAAGCGGCAGGAACAGGAAGCTGGCTGATCACATTTCATCCACACATAGGAAGCAGAGAAGTGGAGTCATGCTATAAAAGGTAAAAACCTGCCCCAGTGACATACTTTTTTCAGCAAGATTCCACCTCCTCAAAGTTCCATAACCTCCTACAGACACCTCCACAAAGAGGGACCAAGTGTTAACAGGAACCTGTAGTGAACATTTCTCTTTCAGACTTCCAAACTGTGCCACCTTGGTGAGGCACTTGACCTCTTGTATTCTGCCTCTCACTTCTGTAAAATGAGCACGATCACAGTACCACAGGTATCATGGGGATTAAATTTACCAAAATAATGAACCACTGAAAGCAGTGCTGTAACACCAATTTTAAAAGGTCTTATTAATGAAAATAAATAAATTAATTAAAAAAATAAAAAAAAAAACCACGAAGCCAAATATTGAGGTGAAAGCTGAAAGATCAGAAAAGCAGAACAAGCCAGCCACAAGCTCTTACCTCTAGGAAATCCTCAGTCTCAAGAGAGAGCTACTTCCTGTATATTCATGCCTATATACCTTTCTGTGCCCTGCCATCTTACTTTCTCTCTCCACCCAGCTACACCACTTCCTCTTTCTGCCAGCTCTATTACTTCCTGTCTGTCTACACAGACCTCCAGCCTTCTATGGTTAACTAGTGCTGAGATCAAAGGTGTGTGCCACTCTGCCTGGCTCTGTTCCCAGGGTGGCCTTGAACTCACAGAGATCCAGATGAATCTCTGCGTGTGCTACCACTGCCTGACCTCTACATTTAATATAGTGGCTGACTTTTTCCTTTAATCCCCAGGCAAGCTTTATTCGTTAGAGCACAAATAAAATATCACCATAAGTGCCCTGTACACAGCAAGAACTACACGACCTGCAAACCTAACAGAGAAAGTCAATTCAAATGATAATGAATAATACTGGCGCCTTAATTACTTTGCATTGATTTGTTGCATTGACAAAACCTGACAACAGCTTAAGGAAGGAAACATTTATTTTGTCTCCTGGTTTCAGAAAGATTCCATTCCGTCATTGTATGGAAGGGATAGTGCTGTTCACGGTGGTGGGAATATGTAATGGAGAGTCTTCATATTATGGTAGACCAAGAAGCAAAGAAAGTAGGCTATAACCTGTGGTGAGTATAACCATTAAAGGCCTTCTCCTAGTGATCTACTTCTACCCATAAGCCAGTACTTCCTAAATTCTCCATACCCTCGAAATATGGCCATGGTCTTTATCTGGTTTTGGCATCAAAGCAATAGTGTACTTGCAAAAAGAATTTAGGAGTATCCCTTCACTTCTATTTTGTGAGATAATTAGAGAAAGATTATTAGTTCTGTTTTTTAAAGATCTGGTAGAATTTAGCAGTGAGTCTATTTTGGCCTGGACATTTTTTTAATTTGGGGGGAGTTATTTTTATTATTATTATTACTTCAATCTCACTGTATGTTACAATTACATTTAAACCATTCATGTAATTTGTTTAACTTCAGTTTGTCATATGTATCAAAAAAACTCTCCATTTACTATAAATTTAACAATATAGTGGAATATAAGGTTTTTTTAACTTTTTTTTATTAAGAAAATTTTTTCATTCATTTTGCACACCAATCAAAGATTCCCCCTCTTCCCTCCTCCACCCTCCCCCCAGCCTCCCCTCCCAACCCATTCCCTACTCCCTCCCACAAGAAGACAAGGCCTTACATGTGGAGGCACATTCAGTAAAGGCAAGTCCAAGCTTTTCCCCCTGCCTCAAGGCTTCATGAGGTGTCCCATCATAGGTAGTGGGCTCCACAAAGCCCACTCATGCACCAGAGATGGATTCTGATCCTACAGCCAGGGGGCCTCCCAAGCAGATCAAGGTACACAACTGTCTCACCATGGAAAGGGCCTAGTCCATTCCCATGTAGGATCCACAGCCATTGATCCAACTTTCATGAGTTCCTTCTAGTTTGGTTTGGTCATGCCTGCATGTTTCCCCATCATGTTCCCGATGCACTTCCTTATAGAATCCCTCTTCTCTCTATTTGACTGGACTCCTGGAGCTCTGTCTAGTGATTGGCTGTGGATCTCTGCATCTACCTCCATCAGTCATTGGAGAAAAGTTCTGTGATGACAGTTAGGGTATTCACCAGTCTGATCTCTGGGGCAAGCCAGTTCAGTTCAGGCACCCTCTCCACTATTGCTAGTAGCCCAGGCTGAGGTCATCCTTGGGAATTCCTGGCAACTTCCCTAGCACCGGGTTTCTCTCTATCTCCATGGTGTCTCTCTCTATCATGGTTTCTCTTTCATTGCATTCCCCCTCCCTCCCTGTTCCAGCTCAGCCATCCCATTCCCTTATGTTCTCATCCCCTATCCCCTACCCTCCATTGCCCACCCCTCATCCCCAGTTTACTCATGGAGATCTCATCTATTTCCCCTTCTCAGGGTGATCCATGTGTCCTTCTTTGGGTCTTCCCTATTAGTTAGCTTCTCTGGAGTTGTGGCTTGTTGCCTGATTGTCCTTTGCTTTATATCTAGTATCCACTTATGAGTGAGTACATATCATGTTTGTCCTTCTGAGTCTGGGTTACCTCACTCAGGATGATATTTTCTAGTTCCATCCATTTGCCTGCAAATTTCATGATGTTATTGTTTTTCTCTGCTGAATAGTACTCCATTGTGTATATATACCACATTTTCTTAATCCATTCTTCAGTTGAGGGGCATCCAGGTTATTTCCAGGTTCTGGCTATTATAAATAATGCTGCTATGAACATAGTTGAACATGTGTCATTGTGGTATGATTGAGCATTCCTTGGGTATATGTCCACGAGTGGTATAGCTGTGTCTTGAGGTAGATTGATTCCCAATATTCTGAGAAACCACCATACTGATTTCCAAAGTGGCTGTACCAGTTTGCACTCCCACCAACAGTGGAGGAGTGTTCTCCTTGCTCCACATTCTCTCCAACATAAGCTGTATGCAATGCTTTTGATCTTAGCCATTCGGACAGATGTAAGATGGTATCTCAGAGTTGTTTTGATTTTCATCTTCCTGATAATTAAGGTCAACATGTAGAGGATTGCAAATAGATCCATATCTATCACCATGCACAAAACTCAAGTCCAAGTGGATCAAAGACCTCAATATAAAACCAATTACACTGAACCTGATAGAAGAGAAAGTAGGAAATAGTCTTGAATGCATTGACACAGGAGACCACTTCCTAAATATAACACCAGTAGCACAGACACTGAGAACAACAATTAATAAATGGAACTTCCTGAAACTGAGAAGCTTCTGTAAGGCAAAGGACACAGTAAATAAGACAAAACGACAGCCTACAGAATGGGAAAAGATCTTCACCAACCCCACATCTGACAGAGGGCTGATCTCCAAAATATGTAAAGAACTCAAGAAACTAGACATCAAAATAACAAACAGTCCAATTAAAAAGTGGGCTACAAAATGAATGGAAACACATGAACTATGAACCAATGGCTAAGGGGCCCCCAACTGGATCAGGCCCTCTGAATGGGTGAGACAGTTGATTGGCTTGATCTGTTTGGGAGGCATCCAGACAGTGGGACCGGGTCCTGTGCTCATTGCATGAGTTGGCTGTTTGAAACCTGGGGCTTATGCAGGGTTGCTTGGCTTGGCCTGGGAGGAGGGGATTGGCCCTGCCTGGACTGAGTCTACCAGGTTGATCTCAGTCCTCGGGGGAGGCTTTGCCCTGGAGGAGGTGGGAATGGAG